>KZ349730.1:6759-20845 GCA_002352805.1 Teladorsagia circumcincta | reverse complement strand
TTAGTAGGAGAGTATTATAGTGCGCTGACCAGATTAAATACATATCGACAGAAATCGCGGAATAGTAGTAGACTGCGATATTAGGGTAGTAGGATAGTAGTAGAGTAGGATATTAGGATAGTAGAAGATTAGGATAGTACTCTGACAAGATTAGATAAGTATTGATTGGTTTGCTTGAAGTCGCCTAATCTGCTACTCTCCAGCGATTCCAATCGATACGTATCTAGTCTGTTCAGCGCAATATCCTACTCTTCTACTATCCTATATCCGCTCGCTTACTATCCTAATCTCCGGTGTCGCGAACTATGAACGCAGCCTAATCACTTTCGAGCGCTATCGCAAAACATGAAGGTATTTGCCGCTAACAAAGGAAAACATGTCGAACAAGTAACGTATGCAAAAGCTTTCAGTGAGCTAACAAAACAGTGTGTCAATTCCGTAACATCTGCTGAACCTTTCACAAGAATAGACAAAACAAGACACGTCAGAAACTCCAGAGCTACTGCCTCTTCGTGGCGACCGGAAGTTTCATTCGTGTGCTTTTTCATTGGCTCTGCTGTGGGTGCTGTCTCAAGATATGCTGACATCATTTAGAAGCGCGTGAAACCTTTCTTTTGTTGAAAAGTAGGCTAAGCTCTAGGCAGAGGTGACCAGACTTCAGAGTGTGTAAGCAATTTTCATTTTATTCTTGCAAATTTTTCTCTAAGCTCCTGCCCCTCCAAGCAGTATTGCTAGGAGCCTCCCCGTATCTTGCGATAGCGCTCTGTTTTGATTTTCCGTTTCGTCATTGCATGTGTTTCTTTGATTTGTTAATTTGTTAAGTGCTTATCGTCAGAAAGTTCCAGTTTCTTTTTTTTCTAGACAGTAGCAGGAATTACTATAGAAACATTTCCACTTTGCGCAGGTACCCGACAGAAAGCCCATCGCGCGGCGACAAGTCAGAGACGTAGATTGGTCAGCGGACGAGTCGCAACGCGTATTCTGCAATGTGAGAGATGCTACAATGCATTCTTTTTGACTTGTTGCTGAATCGCTATAAGACGCTTAGACTCATCCGCTGACCCCTAAGCGTTTGTGCCTTCTAGTCGCGTGACGGGTCTCCTGTCAGGTACCCCCTTGCGCTAACAGGCTCAAGATCCACATGATTTCACAACATGGAATAATCGCTATTCAAACATTCTTACTTTCACAAGGGGGGGGGGTCTTTCAGAGAAAGCCGCGCTATTTTAGAACGGTTTCTTGCTTATTGTAGGACGCATGTATGATCACAAAACCATGTTTCATTTCCGCTGAACTGTTCTAATAGCATCTAAAAGGTAGCGAAAGGTATTGTTAATGGTTTGATGCCGGTTTAGAATTTCGCATTCGAGGTTGGCGGCCACTTGTTGGCCTCAATATAGTCCTGACTATGAATACGACATCCAAATTTTGTCACCACGGGGGATCGGACCAGCAGCAGTATCTTTCACAAATTATTTGGTATTACTAGAACTGTTTAGCGAAAATGGAGCATGGTTTTGTGGTCCATACATTCCATACGTGCGCTCCTACGATATGAAAGGAGTTGTTTGAAAAGCGCTGTTTGCCCTGAAAGATCGTCAATGTTGGAATTCCAAGCCAGTAAACAAAGCGGTTCCAAATTTGGGTAGGTCTGTGTACTGGCAACTGGTAAACCTATAATGAACCCCCTATGGTTAGTGAAAGATGCATTATTGCCTCAATCATATGTAAAACCGTTCAGTTCCGTGTGCGCTACTAGCTTGATCATTAGAAGCTCGCTGATTTGGTGCTCATTCTGAGTTTTGAACAAACTCCTCTTGGACTTGGTTCAGCTGTTAGAGTGTACATATGGTGCTACAATTGATCTCGGTTATCCGCATATCCTTCACAAAACTGGAGTACCACACCTGTTCCTCCAGAACATGGAGCTTATCACGCAAACCAATACACACAAGTAGACGTCGTAAAAGATAAGGAAGAGGACGAAGCACTTGGCGGCCACCAATCTCTGGGATGCGTCACGTACTCTACTTCCATTTATGACCATTGTGGCATTTGAAGGACATTTACTTGTTATTTGCGAGGCCAGCGTCCTCTACTTATAGACAAGTCTGATGGTACCAGTATATCGACCTCGCATGGTGGAAGGCTTGGAGGCGTGGGCGCGATGCTATCCGGAATTCGACCCCTGGACTGTGATCGTGGTTGTCGGCGTTTATCTCTACACCACTTTTCTCCTCCCTCGGTGAAGACATAAAGGAAGGTTTGAAGGAAGCAGTGCATACTTCCTAGTGTTGCTGAAAAATGGATCGTCAAAACAGGGTATTGAGTTTGGTGGAACTCGGGAAATATCGTCTGCTTCCGAATTTTCGGCAAAGAATTTGGATTTACTTCAGAATTTCTAACTGCTTTGATTTACCATTTTAATTGCTTTTAATAAATAGAGTTGTTGTCCATGCTCATAAAAATAGACAGGAGAGACTTGTTTTTGATTGTTGACTGCTGTTTCGGCAGTTCACCTTGCGAATGTTTCACAAGAATGATGGTGTGTGAACAAAACTTTCGCCTTAGACGGGACTCGAACCCTCACCTTTTGCTGTCCGGGCAAGTGCGCTACCAGTTACGCCCGGGGCACCGTTTCTTTCCAACTCAGCATTTTCTCTTTCCAAAAACGAGTTGAAAGAAAGAGAGGAAAAAAGCAAAAAAGAGCTGAATTGGAAGGAAATGGTGCCCTGGTAGCGTAACTGGTAGCGCACTTGCCCGGACGGCAAAAGGTGCGGGTTCGAGTCCCGTCTGGGGCGAAAGTTCTGCTCACAACCCAGCGTTCTTGTGAAGCCAGGAGAGAGATCTCGGCTTTTTCAGTGCGTTCAATTTGATCAGTCATCCATGACTAACACTGAACACGGTCTTATCAGTGAACCATTTTAGCCTTATCGATTCGAGCCTGCTCTTTTATTACTCTCGTGCTCTTCCCCTCGTGCTCTTCAGAAGCTTGAATTCAATGCATATGCACCTAAAGTACTGCAAAAAGGACCAGCTAGTGATTAGTACAATCCGGTGCTTGTGCGATTTTATTAGGCTTCTCCATTCCTCTCTTCCGGAAGCCCTTTTGTGGGATGCTCAGGTTTTAGGTGTTTGGACCTTCCTCAAGTTTAACTGATAAACCTACAGCGAATACTGCAAGTTCAAATCCTCAATTACTCAACTGCACCACGTCGTGCTTCTTTCTCATCGTTGTGGTTTTGTGATGGAATTGAATTTCGTGATTTTCAGGATAAAAGGCGATGCTCGCCAGTTCGTCACCATTGTAGTTTTGCAAATGAATTATTATCTTTTCGCTGGAAGACTTGCAAAGCGAAAAACCTTGGTCGCTCTATCCATTATCGTCATTCTTTCATGTCTCCTTTTATACTATCTTTTTACGTTACACAGCAATCACACTGCTATAGTGCATTTTTATCAGCAACGTGTGGCAAGTAAGTTAAGCCCTAGTATCTTTTAGATTTTGACTTTTTTATATAATAAGAAAATGGAGGCAAGGAGGACTAGAAATTTCTCCTCCTGACAAGGAGAGGTCAGTTGCTCCGTCCGATGATTTGAAATGAGATGTGTAGGTCACTGCGTACTCTCTGTTTCAGAAAACCAGAAGCGCGTCGAGTGCGGACCACACACCACAAGTGACGATAGCCTCCAGTAAATGTAAATGTTTTTGCCAATGAAATGATTAGCCTTTTGCAGTTGTATTCTATCAGTTGTATATGAATATATCAACATGAATCACCAGATTTACTTGCGGGTCGCCGTCACTTGTGGTGTAGGGTCTGCACTCGACACGCTTGTGGATTTCTGAAACAGAAGCTATCCACATATATGCATGCCAGAGACGCTAGCTCAAACGTTCTTCCATTATGTGCTGAGCAAAAATTCATAAAAGAAGTTATGTGTTGAAAGTCTTTCCAGCTGTGTCCCTAAAATGAGTAAAGTACGGGCTCGCAGTAGCGTCGATCCCACCACTCCTTGGCTGTGAATCAGGCTCAACTTCTGCGATTTCTTGCTTCACGGCTTCTTTCAGAGAACCGTTCCACAGATAAGTAGCAGTTTTAAGCTCAGCGTCTTGAAGCAGGTATCCTCCTTTTCAGTAAACGAGAAAGTCGTACGACGAGGGCGAGAAAATTGCGTTACCAACTGCCAATTCCTCGCGGTCGTCGTCAATTGTAGTGTAATGTCTGCACCGACGACTTTCTCGTTCATTGAAGTTGTGGTGATATAAACCCTCGCTTCAAAAAAAGAGAAAGAATCGGGTGCAGACCATATATCACAACTGACGACGGCCGCGAAAACGTGGCAGTTGACAACGCCGCTTTTTCGCGGTCGTCGTCAGTTATGGTATATGGTCTGCACCCGACACTTTCTGGTTCCGGACTAACTAAGTGACCATTCCTTGTGATTTTCATTGCATTGCACAAAGATCCTATAATCGATACGTTTATTGATTTAATCTAAACGGGGCAATGTTTTAGGTCTGGAAAAGCAAATATTAGTTCTCGAAAAGAAAATTTCTCATGACAACCGTCAACTACACGAACAATCTGTCGTGATTGCTGAAGCAGTGAAGGGCAACTTGACGGCTAGAGTTCGGAAACAGATGAAAGGAGTACAAAAAGCCTTGGTATTATTTTTATCACTCTATTCAAAGGCACAACCCATAATAGGGTCAGTGAAGTGAAGCATTAGTTTGGAAAGGTAGAAAATTCAGGAAGGTGCGCACCGTACCAAATTCACGATACAATTGACAGGCAAAGGTGCCAACACATCAGGTTACTCATTAGATTCTTCCAGCAGCCAGGGGCCGTAAGGTATGCTTTCCTGTTCGGGGCTGGGACGTCCCGATTCGAGTCGCCCCAACTATGGCGTCTCCGAAAGCAGCCGTAGAGTATGCAAGCGGGGCGTCTTAGGGGAGTCAGCCATACAGGGGCTCTTCGGGGCCGGGGGCCCTCGATTCGGATCTCCTCGACTATGGCGTCCCCGGAACTTTCGGGGAGAGCATACCTTACCGGGATGGGGACCCGCCCCGAACAGGTGTCCCCGAAAGGAGGCCCGTCACGCGGTCAGCGGCCGAGTCGCGACGCGTATAGTGCGACGTGGGAAGCAGTGTAGTACATGCTATTTGACTAGACGCTAATTCGCTACACTACTCGCTGCGACTCGTCCGCTGACTCTGCGTCTCTACCTTTCAGACTCCTGAAGAAACCCAGCAGCCAGTGTTCGGTCCGTAAATTGACTTCATAGGCCAAATCCGGGCTCGTTTATTCATGCTCTCCCTAGAATGGCTTACTCTCCTCTACGCGGCGCCCGTACCTATTGTGTCGCCTGTGTTTGTGTTGACTCTCAAAACCCTCTAGTAAGCCTCTCTCTTAGTGTAAAAGGACCTAAATTTTTAGGGGTTCCGGTGTTTTCTTCCTCCTTCTTCTTGACTATCGTTCTAAATCGCACCTCCACGCCTATTTTCTAGTGGAGCAATGATACTAAATTCATCTGGCATGTGCCTTTAAGTTGTTCGAACTAGTATCCTGTGCAAACGGTCTCCGTAAAAGTGGTAATTTTTAGCTTTCGTTGACGGCTCCACACTTCAAACACCGGCCAGAGACATCGCATTTAGACTGCCGTCGATTATTCCTCGGCGATAAGCAGTACATGGCTGAAGTAGCACGTGCACGAATCGTACTAATCGAGAGCACTTCGCTGGATATGGGATGCGAGGCTGTCCGCTGGCGAGTTTTTCCACGGGTAAAACAGCAAGCAATAGGCTACGGGATCGCTTTTGCAAGGATAGTCCATACAGTACGTGGCTATAGCGAGGTAGTTCTGAGAATATCGATCAACCTACTGTGATATCATTCAGGATTACGAGTTCCTAGAAGAGCAGCTACGGGTCAACTATTCACCTGAAAACCACTACTGCTATCATGTCGATGCAAAATCGTCGCCTGCTTTCAAGGAACGTATGGAAAAACTATCCTCTTGCTTGCCGAATGTGTACTTGACTGATGGTTAGTGAACTCTCGTGGGTCAAAATGGAGTTGGGGGGGGCACTCCATTGTCCTCTGTGTCTCTAGCGCTAAGGCCATCTTCTACCTAAGAGAAAAAAAGCTTAGGTCACACGCCCGTTCAAACAGCTTTTTGTCAAGGATCGGCACAGTGTCCTACATCCTAGACATCGTACCCAATTCTTCACAAGAGCACCTATTTCTGAACTTCCTCTTAGGACTAGGTGGAAGTATTCTTCCCCAGTTCGGGATCGGTCTGCGCACTATTGAGGCTATTTTAATCGGTGTTTGTCAAAAAAAAAAGTGCTAAGCGTGAACGTGCTATCTAGCTCTTATAGACTATTGTCCTGATCGTCATGGTCAGAGACTCACAGCTCAGTGAAGTGCCCGTTTCAGCTACATGTTCACTGAACTTAAAACAACAGTCTAAGCAGGGTCGGGTCGAAGTGGGCGTGAAGTCGCACTCCTCTTGCCAGCCGTGGAGATTCGCTCATGATCACGATTTGCATCGAGGATTGTCATGAAATGGCCCCTGTGGTCCCGAAACGATCGCAAAAGTCGATTCACGATGCAAATCGTGATCGTGAACGAATCTCCATGGCTGGCGAGAGAGGTGCGACTTCTGTACGCCACACCCACTTCGACCCTGTTGAGACCGTTGCTTCAAAGGCAGTGATCATCACTGGTTCTGAGAATTGAGCGGTACTGGTGGGTCAGACCCCTTTGCGCGTGGTTAGGGCCGCCTCTGAATGCCCTCCCACCGATGACGTTCAGTGACGTCATCAAAACCGCATCGCCCTCTGACCATCATGATTAGGGCCTTTACGTAATTTCTCGGCTTTGTTATAACTGGGAAAATTGCAGGTGTTCTGGAAATCAATGGGAGAGTAGGTATCAATGTCAATTTTGCACATTTGGCTTGCCTAAAGTTGCTCGAGCAGAAAGGTGATTGGCATTACGCGATCCTGCAACAGGTCTGCAATAGCTTTACCTTTCATATATGTGTGATCAGTAAACTCAAGTTTTGGGTAGGAAAACTGTTTACGCCGTTGGTGGTTCCTGACTCGGTCTGAAAGCCTGGATCAGGATCAACGTTTGTGGAGACTCATTTAACGAGGGCGGGGATGGGACCGTATTTGCAATATTCGGATGGGTGATATTTGTGGCTTCGGCACAATTTGCTCTTTGTTGTCTTGGAGCGGGTTTTTCTCCAAACTTATCTCCTCCGTTCAACTTTCCTACGAATCTGCTCGTGATACCCCGGTTTAAAGCACGAATAGTGCATTCATCTTGTGAGAGAGTTCTTAGCACCCTGAGGTAAGCAAACCGTTTTGGCGTTCCTCCAAAAGGGCTGGTTTGCTTACCTCAGGACTAAGCCTTGGATAGAGAATGGACCTGCGAGATCCTTTCTCTCTCGAGGCTTAGCCCTGAGGTAAGCATCAAATTGAGGCGACAGTCGGGGACCATCCTCTCCGCAAAAATCAGCTTACGGCCCTAGCAGAAACGTCAAAAGGGCTGGTTTACCTACCTCTTGGCAACTGTGCTAAAGGCGCGAAAAATAACACATCCGTTTACAACGAGCTCGTAAACCTTTGTAGCGAAGAAGTTCGATCTTCGTGTACATCTAGTGAAGTTACTCTTGAGGTAAATTTTAGTAGATCTCGGTCTCGACCCTAAACCAGTTAATGAGATAACATTTTACATGATCTGAGTGAAAATTGATGAGGCGAGATTAGAGATTGGTGAGCAAAATGATCAAGGATTGACCATGAATACATTTGATTTTTTGCAGACTCATGATGTCGTGATCCGAACAAATCAAGAATTGAAGCGTATTTTTCAAACTTTAAATGGTTCGAATGACGCTCAAATTGGTCCTTGTACTGAGTGCCAGTACGACCCCAACCTGAAATGGGATGCAGAATCTTTAGAAGTCTTCCAAGGTACGTTCAAGGTGCGGAAAGCTTTCTCAAACCGGTTTTCTGCATGTCATAAGAGCTCATGCGAGGGCTACAAAACGTGACCCATTTTCGCTGAGCGGCCCCACGAAGGGCAAAAATGGTAAGGAAATGGTTCGAGGTTCAATGCCTCGCAGTGGCAAAATTTTTGCCATTAGGTTGGCAAAAATTTGGTTTCCAAATTCGCTCCACATAGTGCCAGCTCCAATCATAGGCATCATACTCATTACGAAGACCATCAGTAACTTCTGCGTTCAGATTTTTACAGGAATCGGCAAAAAAAGAATTGTGTTTTTGAGAGTCAGACGTGAGGTGTGACTGTCACACCAAAAATGAAAAAAATAGAAGGAGCCAGCCGTTGACAGGGACGAAATTCTAAAGTTTCCCTGTTGATTAGAGATGCTCTAGTATCAGTCGTTTTGCGTGAACTTAAGTGCTGGCTACTGATCCCACTGCCGGCCACCGAGAGAGTACGACCCCCTCCCCCTCAAGTCCATCCAAGTACGACCCCCCCCCCCGCTGTTACTCGTAACAACGTAGGGTTGACCCTGGCACGCAGTGACATCGCTCAAGCACCGAGAGGCGCTCAGAATCCTGCCCTATTGTCACCGTCACCAAAAATACTCTAAAGTTGTTGGATGAAAATAAGCTTCATAAATTCCAGACCGAAGTTTGCGTCCATCTTCTGATGCACTGAAAATCCCGCTCGTTATCGTCAAAGGTGGTGTGCAGGTGTCATTGTCACGCGAAGCTGTAAGGTGGCTGAACAGAGTAAATCTCACAAAACTCATCAATCAATTCACCTCAAGGGTAAGTATTTCTTTTCATAACTAACTTTGAAGTAGGGGTGAAGGCCTCAGCACTGTAACAGTCTCAAGTGAGAAACAAGGAGGTCACAGATTTTAACTTGTTTTTATTTGATACTAAAAAAGCAAGCGATCCGGTTACGAATCCCGGCTGAGGCGAAAGCTTTCCCATAACTCAGCATTCTTGTGATAAAGATGTTACCTTACATCCTGATGACCGTCGACTTGCTTGGTTTCTTGGGGAGTGGGCATCCCAGAAGGGTCGATCAGCGCCAATCCTTTTCTCTGAGGCCGATGTCAGACTTCAGGAATCGAGCGATTCGCGAGCGTCCGCGGTCGTCGCGGCCAACGAATTGCTCCACTGGCTGGTACCGCAACGCAACCGCGATTGCAAGCGAATCGCTTGTAGCGAACCGCTCTAATCGCAAAGTCTGACATCGGCCTAATATTGACATTGAGGCGGTCATCCTCGAGGACTCCTCTCAAGGACTGCGAGTGGCTCACTTACTCGGATGTCCTCCTCTTATCCCCTCCCACCCCTCCCCCTAAGGACATGAGCGTCGACTCCGAGGCATAAGAGAAATAGATAAATGCCTTCCTCTTCAGGAAAGTTCAGTGGACGAAATGCTGATGAGTAGTCTGCAAATTGCAGACGAATGGAAAATGCCCGGACGATTTACTAAGCAGTGCTTCATGAATGGCTCTTCCTACCCTGGCATCACGAGGTAAACCTATTCAGTGAATGCATATAAGATTATCAATCCTCACAAACTACTGTTGAAGAATGGTGCAGTGGAGAGACACGAAGGAACAGTGCAAAGCTGGATTCCTTCGACACCTTGTCTGTGTGCTCGGTACTGAAGATCTTCTATCCATCTCTAACTACCACCATATTCTCGTAAATAAGGTAATCAAATTGTTCCTTATTTGAAGGCATGCCCCAGGATCAAATTGGTGTGATTTTTGCGCAAGGATATGGAAGTATTGGTGCAGAATAGGCCGGCAGTAAAGAACAGGAAAAGAATCTGCTGAAGACGCTTTGGTTGAGGGCACGCTCACCTTCGTAATCGGCTGTGCTAAGGCAGTGAGAGACTAAACGCGGAGAGGAGAGTATGAGGCGAGAGAGTGCAACAGATGAGAGGGCGCCAGACAACATGGTGAAAGAAAGAATTGCAGCTGCAGCAGCTCTTCTTGCAAGGCCCTAATGCTCTTGTCGGGTGATTCTCGTGCACGGGATCCCACATCTGTGATTGTCCTCTTGGGGTCTATCCTTCAGACCGAAGAGAACCGTTCACTCTGCTTCTGCCTGGGTTGTGCCTTTAAGACAGCTACCTTTGCCTATCTTGAGAACCAGGATTACTTCATAATATCACTTTAACCCTTTGACAACCTAAACGTGTCTGGCGCGTGGGACCGTGTTTTTCGTGTGATGCAGCCGTGGCCCCATCATAAGTGTTTTTTCTTCTTTTGCGT
Source organism: Teladorsagia circumcincta (assembly GCA_002352805.1). NCBI lineage: Eukaryota > Metazoa > Nematoda > Chromadorea > Rhabditida > Trichostrongylidae > Teladorsagia > Teladorsagia circumcincta. The sequence goes on along the minus strand of KZ349730.1, from coordinate 10,561 downwards.
TATGCATAAGTAGATTCTAGACCATTCTGTGTGTGAGTCTGCGGAAACGGTTCCTAACTAATCATTGCCCAAAGATTTGGAAAATTATCAAAATAGCGACTGTCCAGGAATTTTCTGCCGTGGCACACCAGCAGGCCATACGATCTCACACGACCGATTGCTGTGGTCCGCCGGCGGGCCATGCGGTCGTCAAATGGTCAAAGCAGTGGTTACATTGACTGGAGAGCGGTAAGGTTTCCATGACGTCATTCTACGCCATGAGGGAATAGACCTCTCAACGCGGTGGGTCTATGGTTGGGCCCATCTGTTAACGTTTTTCCACCTTTGACATTCATGACGTTATCAAAACCGCACCGCCCTCCAGCCCACGTGATCACTGCCTTAACCTTGTTCGGCACCGTAGAAATGTTCACATCCCGTGGTCGTCATATGGTATTTTGTGGTGGTACTTGACGGAAACCACTGAAGTCCGAGGGTTGAACAGATACGTTCACTCCTCAAGAAGTTCTCTGTGACGATCCTATGTTTCAGATGATGCCATCGTTTGACTATGGAGCGATCGCATGTGTTTCAGAGCTTTTGTTCAATAGAACTTATCTCGGACAAAATGATCATCCGCTGAACATGTCCATCTACGAGAACTTGCCTACGGTTCGCTTCTTTATAACAGTACCAAAAATTGGAAACTCAGGCTTAGGGAGCTGATTTCATAGTTAACAAATGCATTGAGCCTTACCACCGCGGGAACTTGGGATAACGAAAGGCATGAGAAGGGTAAAGGAGGGTCACACGATAAGGACGAAGGTTGAAGAAGAGGAAACCTACCTAATCGAGAGACAGGTGGACCTCTTAAAAGTGCGGACCGACGCGCATCCGCATCGAAGAATATGCCTCAGAGGTCACGTAGCATGGACTTCCCTGCGGCGCAGTTGGCATCCCGGCTCTTGGCGCTAGCCCTTCTTGCGTCGTCTCGTGCCCTATTCCCTCGCTCTTTCAGTGGAAGCGTTAGCTCCATCTCTAAGGACTTACTTTTCATCGCGAAATCCGCCTTCGATTCGGTCATCCTTCGAATATAAGATGGATGGACCTATGGGTGGCTCACCGAAGAAAGAGCAAAGAGGATGGGCGAGAACCCACGAAATGAGGCCTTTCTGGCCTTGCTTATTCTGGCAGTAGCTTCAAAACAAGGTTTCAACCTTGAGGCATTCTATACGACTTTACCCCGTATTGTTCGCCGGCATCATGGCAAAAAAACCACGCTCTGATTGATACGCCGTTCGCTGGTGGACAAGGTGTGGACCTTCGAAATGAAGTGCTGCGGTATCGAAAGGCGGACAATGGTGGCAGCGTCAGCATCCAGTTCGGTTCTCCGATCAACCACTTTGTGGGTGCCCATTTCTGATATTTCAGTGCAGATCATGCCCCCTTGGTTCAGCTTTGTCCGCTGTCATACTTGGCCTCGACGGAGTGCCGCTCACTACCAAACTTATAGCGGACCCCTGCCACGACCTAAAATGAGCGTAATACTCTCACTTGACAATACTAATAAGTCTTGACAACAAGTTGTGCCCCCCCCCCCACCTCCCTCCTAGCTCAGCTGTTCTTTGTTTTTGCTACGCCTATTAGTGCAGCAAAGTAACTGTTGCCACACGGCGAGAAGGCAGAGACGCAGACGCATTAGCGGACGACTCTCAGCGCGTGCTGTGAGGTGTGGGACGTACCACAGTACATTCTATTTAACTTGACGCGAAATCAACAAAGTACGCGCTGCGACTCGTCCACTGGCCAGTCTGCATCTCTTCCTTCTCACCGCGCGACGGGACTCCTGTCGGGCACTCAATTGCTTGTGGTGTGGTAATTTTAATTGTTCGAAGGCCCCATTAGGGTTCACGTATGAAACGGTAGGTGCTAATTAGGTTCTCATTGAGAGGAACGGAGAAGAGAGCATTGAAAACATTCCAAGCGAGACCTTCCTTAGAGATACTGGGTCCTGAGGTGAGAGGACGTCAGCCAAAGACGGGAAATCGTAGCAGAGGAGTGGCGGTGAGCATGCGCAGCCGCTGGAGAGGTCCATGGCTGCAAGTCCGAATCCCTAGCACCCTTTTCACGAGTTATGCCACGAAAGGAGCCATACTTCTGCGAGCGCGGAGCCAGCAAAGTTGTTCGCTCGAAGGATCGAGACAGTAGCCTAATCGTGGAACGCGCCTTTAGTACTCGGCCTTCATGAGTTAGTGTTCCTGACTTGAGTTAAAGTCAGGCCTCAAACAAATAGGAAAGTCTTTCAGTTGAAAGATTTACGTTTCTATCCATTCTCAAAATTATTTTTTCTTCAACTAGTGAAATAAAATAAATTATACACGATATTATTCTTGTTTAGGTACGGTTCCACAACGATCTCACGAAGAACAACACTGATCAGATTTGCCAAACTCTACGTGTACAGTCAGAGGATTAATTATGAATTATGAATATTATCCACGAGGATTTTGCAAAATTTCACAACTCCGGTTTTTGATTATGTTGTGAGGGATAGGGCGATCGAGTACATAGGCAGTGACCGATCCAGTCAGACACGCCATGCACACAAACTTCGTTCGAATTGGATTTCTATGATGCGCACCGTCACGTGAAGCCACAAAGCTACTCGGGATCGTTTTTTTGGGTAGCAGAGGTGTTATCAAATTTTCATTTCGGTGCCAGGATTGCGGGCACAGAAGATCACCTACACCCCTAACGGCACGCTTTGAAATCGAACAGATGGTTCTGTGTACGAATAAAGAAGTATTGGTACAATGTGGGCCAACAGTCAAGAAAAATAAAGCCCTCAATTTAACCCCTTGACGACAATGCGGTTTTGCAGGAAGAGAGCTCGTGGGACCACGCCTTTTTTTGGCGCGCGCAACTCTCGCTAAAAAAATGGGTGAAATCGTCCCGAAAACCACTTTTTTAATCGGATTTTTGATCAGCTATATACGTAATAAAGCTAATGTTCCAAACTTTCACATTGTGTAACGTATAAAATGGGTTTGAACGTTTGAAAGGGGAAATATGATTTCAAAGGCATGAAAAGTGAAAACTTCAAAAGTTCATGAATAGAGTAATATTTTTGATACAGTTCAAACCTCTCCCCCCCGCGGGGCCTGAAGGCTATGAAAATATCAAGAACCTCCGAGCAGTGATTAATCTTCGGTCCAGTAATGTAAAACTACAATTAATTAGTCGGCGGGCTAAATGCCACATACCAAAATTCCTGATAAATAAACCACTATCGAATATTTCTGCAAACTATGCTACATTTAGATAAAATGGAACTTGCGTATGATCACTAGGATGTTAAAAACGTTTAAAATGCGCAATGAAGCGAATTTTAAGGTGGCACCCACCTTTGGATCCTATTGTCCCACGCGCCGCTCTCAGTGGCCCCACCGGTGGGTGCATTGTCGCCAAAGGGTTGAGGGCTTGCTCACCTTCGTGATGCGGCTGCGCTAACGCAATAGTAGACTGAGTGCAGAGATGGGAGGATGAGGTGAGAGCAAAACAGGTGAGAAGGCACCAGACAACATCCTGCTGCAGACGGGAAACATACTGAAGCTAGTGAAGCTATCCTTGAAAGAACCTAGCTCCCCTGCTGGGCGATTTCCATGCGCGAGTGTGCCATATCTATGGTTGTCCTCTAAGCTGTATCCTACAGACCGAAGGGGATCGTTCACCCGACTTTCGTCCAAGTTGCGCCTTTAGAGCAACAGTCTCAGAACGAATTCGAGGCGTGAAGCGGTCGGTAACGAAGTTGTAGGTAAAGGTT
>KZ349725.1:9493-20183 GCA_002352805.1 Teladorsagia circumcincta | reverse complement strand
CATACCCACCGTTGTTTTCAGTAGTAATTTCTTCCAAAACGTCGAAATGTTTTTCTTGAAAGACAAATATCCGTCTCACTTAACAAAATACTGCATTCTCGAGTCGAACAAAAGCGATTTCTTCGACGATCACACGCAAGAAAACAAAACCGCACGCCATCCTACTGAACACTTCGGCGTTTTCGTTCACTAGGATATGCGATCCGTCGGAACAAAAAGCACGGTGGCAAGTATAACAAGTAGCGCAAAAGATGGCAGAGTGGGGAAGATGGTCTACTTGAGAATGCGCGCTGGAGAAAGGCGGCCTGCCGACGCAGAATTTAGAGCCGATTAGCTTTCATCTGTAAGGATTTCAGGTCCTCGCTCCGGTATTTGAAGGTCTTAGCACATTCGCAAATCTTTAGTCGACTTTCGTCAAAAAACAAATTTTGACACCCTTGAAACATGTCCACTTCGACTTGGAAAATATCCTCAATGGTTTGAAAAGTGTCCAAAATGATTGAAAAAAATCGGGCTCGAAATGAAAAATGTCCACGGTCCGCTGAAAAAAAAACCGGGTCAAATTGAAAAATGTCCTGAGTCATTTGAAAAATCTCCGGGTCTAAATGAAAAACGTCCACGGTCTGTTGAAAAAAAGCCGGTTGAAATGAAAAATGTCCACGAGTCTAAAAAAATCCGGGTTGAAATGAAAAATGTCCTGAGTCAATTGAATAGTGTCCACTTCGACGTGGAAATGGTATATACAGGGGTGGCCAGAAAAAAAAGACGCTTCACTACTCGTTCAAACGGCATTAACCACACATTGCTGAATTAAAAAAATATGCAACCGACTGAAAATTGAAGAGCACATTCCTCTTTATCAGTGAACTTCATGATACCCTTTTGCATCCATGACATCAGAGAAGTTCGCCTTGGGCACGTTGTGCACGGTTCGAGCTCAACGAGGTGCTCGAGGAATCTTGAACAATTACGACGCTATCTGCAACGCTGGTTGTGAGTGGTCTGGCACATTGAGAGCAAATGTCTGTAGAAAGCTATCCATCAATTGACCGACTTAAGAAATCATGTAGCTGCTTCAGGCTGGAGCGATACCGGAAGGCCCCCTTGAGGTCGACGGCGATTACAGATGACGTCATATTCTGGAGAAGACGGGGTCAGCGAACAGGAGCTTGCATCTGCGTATGGAGGGACATTTCGGGAGTAATTTACCAGAAAACTTTCATGAACTATCGGAAGCCTGTACAAGTTAGAGCTTGCTGATAACGGTTTAAGCAGCGTCCCCTTTTTTTGGCCACCCCTGTATATGAAGGATATTGGGTGGGTCGAAGATATCCGAGTCTTTCGGGCTCATCTCATAACAGGGGCCATTGCTGTGCAGGGAAATGACAGTCTGTTCCCGTGCCACACGTAGCCTCGAGGGGAACTTTTTTCATGTTACGAAGTGCAATCACCTAGTTTTGGCTTCCCAGGTTATTTCTTCAGTTTCTCTTCATAGTGTATGCGTCCCCCGGATCATAAATACACTGGTGTGCAAAACTTGGGGACGAAATAGATTGAGTGGCATAACTTTTCAACAATTCAGTGAAACTGGATGAAACTTAGCGAGCATGATGCTAAAGGTCTTCCAATTATGCGCTATGCTCTGAACCTTAGACATCGCACTTTACGCCCGAACCTGGAGCCAAAAGGGACCGGCCACGTGGCACGAGAGGGTTGGCGGAGCAGGAGAAGAAGGAGGAGTGCTGACCGCGACGGTGGCTATGTGGATTATAGTGGTGCTCTTGGTTACAGTAAGCCTCGTAGAGAACATTAGCATGAGTTCATGCAAGGAAGAATCACTGGGTAATATGAAGAGGGAAGATGTGTCCAGTAGGTCGGTGTTGCTCACATTGTTTTGTGCGCAAGGGGAGCAAAATGGACCACAGACACTGCTGCCCATAAAGGAGTAGATGGTGGATCACAAACAATCGCAACAGCAGGTGATTGCTACGCTTTGCAACTGGCAAGAATATACCCACGTCAGTTACAGGCTGCAGTTGCAAAAACATTTATTAGCATTGTAAGGCACGTAATCTCAAGCTAAACACTGGTACAGAGACCGTATAGGCATGGTCTGTCTGATTGATCATCAGTGTCCGGTGTTCCTTCGAAAATCGCGCATCGGCGGAAACATTTGCTAGGTGCCGGGACACTAGCGATGGACCAACGATTTGTTTGATCGCGTTCTCATCTCAGTTAATATCAGATTGGGTGTGAACAGTGATTTTGGACTCACCCGCATATGGCGAGGATAGGATCACGTAATGCACCCAGGAAAACCATTCAACTGATTGTTTAGATAGTCCATTTAATATAGTGTGAGGAGGCATAAAGTTGCAACGGCGTTCCAATCTTCCTACTCCTGATCGCGGAATGCTTTCTGATCGACATTATTGTGGCGCTGTACTCCTCACTTATGTGCCTTTTTTCAAGGGTGTCTGAGACCTTAACTGCAATCTTATGGAGGACAAGTTACGAGAGCATCGGGTGCATTAAGGTGAGCTATTGTAGCGCATCTCCGAGCTGCGCCAACAACTGTCCAGCAGTTGTCGATCGCGGTCTTCCTCTTAATCTACTTCCTAGCCAGTATTGGAGCACATGGCAGAGTATGCTTCGCAGTCCGTAATGTTCATGCACCTTATCAAGAACCAGCTCCTCTAATCTGAATGTCTACCATGAGATGGAGTAGCCTCAGCCATCGACCGCTACAGACAGAGTATTTAGAATAAAATATTCTTTCTAATCTTCTCGTTGCGTTTTTCTGCTTGAAACTCTCTGCACTGTATCGCAACATTAACTACTATTTATGTTCCAAATTTGGTCGACCTAGGTAAGCTAGCAATCAGACATCATGTGAAAGTAACTTCTATCCCTAAGTTCTGCACACCAGTGTAATAGTATTCACCTAGCAGCGAGGACTAAGCCTAGGACGAGGTTGGGGGGGGGGGTAAGTCCATCGACAAAAACGAAAATGTTGATCACAAATCCGCAGGGACTTCCCTGTCTTGCTGGATTAGTCCTAGACGCCCCCTCACCCTCACAATAAAACAATACGCGTAGACTGAAAAAGCCATACCAGAATATAAACAATAGCAAAAGAAAGAACCCACCGTGGCCGCGTACGCTGGTATAGCACCTACTCAATGAGATTTCCGTACCGGGCAAAAAGCGCAGTATCTCATGGATGCTATAACGATGTGGTGGCGATCTGATCACAGGGTGGCCAGGAAACGAGGAACCAGGTTAGCGATATTGTCATAATATAGTTGTCAAAAAGGCGTTGCAAGGTGACGAAAGGCCAATAAATATCGCTCATAATCATATGTACAGCATCCACACAATCACCAAGCACATCTGGAACTTCAGCTAGGCGATCACAAGTGGCCGGTGGTAGTAGCGGCATCGACGACCAGGTGGCGGTCGACCTCAGCAGAAGACAGCTATGGCAGAAGAGCATCATGTGGTGGGACGGCCGATGTGACGGCGTCGTCGGCGGCTTCGGCGGCAACGGCGACGGCAGCGGTGGTGCAGACAGGTGACTTTGAGCCAACTCTCCTGATTTTGGCAGAGTGTGGTGATGGTGCTGTCTAGACGACGACGACGGCTCAGCGGAAAGTGGACGGAGTACTGCTCGCATGGTTGGCGGGATGAACAGGTTTCCCAAAAAGCACCCCTGAGGCTGAGTGGGTTGGTATGCCAGCAGGAGAAGCAACCGCAGGCGCCCTGTTCGGGCACGAACGATTAGTTGATGCGTGTAGACTTGCTGCTTGAAACGAGTTAGCTGAACTCAGTGGGAAAGCACATGAGAAAGCAGCAAGTCAACAGTACGAAATACGAACAACACAGGAAGAAAAAGAAGATCTCAGGGGTGGTTTGTTTTCATCGTAGTGTCATACTTGAAAAACTTATTTCCTTGGAACGCGCCTCGTTCGACAACAGTGATTTCCACCGAACCGAGTTGGCAACTTCACAACACATGACTGCGCGCTAACTAGCTTACCGAATAAACAATATGCGTCTATATGAATGCGTAGATGCATAAAATAACGAATACATATGAAAATATAAGAGGACGAATTATTTTCGACATTGAGGTCGAAAATCTAGGTGCAGCGGAGACCTAAGCGGTTAAAAGGCATATATGTACAGTACCGTGCAGTGAAGTATTCCTTTTCACTTTTTTGAACGTAACTCCCTCAGAAGTCAACTTTTGGGGTGAAACCTAAACAATGGGTGCACCGAATAGTTGGCGACATCATACTTGTGTGACGTTGCTGTAGCTCCCTTTCTAACTGAAAACGGTGCCGCATTCGGGTATTGTATGCCAACTCCCACTTCCACTTGTCAAAATTTGTGAGTTTTTATGCGAAGAGTTACGCGAGTTTTTGCTGTTTTGAGTCACTTTCATGTTCACTATGAACCACTAAGGCCATATCAAGACATTTGTGAGTTCGTGACTTGCCGCAGGACGGGGCCGACGATAACATTCGCAGCTCCCATGAAGGCTCAAAATATAGCCAAGCTACCCTACTTCAAAGAGTTCCAATACGATGTGTTCAAACGATCTGGAAAAGATTCAAAGACTTCGGGTCTGCTGGAATCAGAAAACAACCAGGAGCAGCGAGAATATCTTCTCGTCTCGTCCACGAAAACATTGTTCGGCTTGCACATAGTGATCTGCATCTCACTGCAGCCGACATCCGAAGCCAAGCATCGACCCACGAGGGTTCAAACCTATCCGTAGACACCGCACATGTCGTCTGTAAGAAGCTGGTTTGTTTGGACATCACCCAGTAAAGAAACCGCTGATTACTGTCGGGAACCGCGAGGTGCTCTCGATTGGGCTTATGCTCACAAAAACAGCAGTGGCGAAAGGTCTTCTGGAGTGATGAATCGAAGTTTTTACTGTTTAGGACGGATGAAATCAAGTTTTTGCAACATCCTTCTAGTACCAGATACCATCCAAGGCATCGGCTACCGACTGTGAAGAGTGGCAGGTTTGCGGTGACAGTGCATAGCAGCTTCTGTGGCAAGGAAGTTGGTCCCTTTCATCATATCGAGGGTAACATGGACTTTAAAATCTACTCCAGTATAATGGAAACTGTTATCTAGCCGTACTGCCCAAAGTGGGTTCATTTTACTACAAGACAATTACCCAAAGCGCAAATCGAAGTTGTTCACTAAGAGGTTCGTCCCTTTGCTGCTGTGGCTATTGCGGTCCCCGACTTCAACCCTAGCGAAGATCTTTGGGATGAGCTCGAGCTTTAAGTTAAAGACCCCTTGGCTCACAGGGAGCACGAAAAGTTCCCTCAACTGACGACCGCATAGGAGAACATCCCCAGGACAAGATCGGCAAGCCCATCTAGTCCATGCCACGCTAGTGTCAAGCCGTCATAGACCAAAAGTTTTCTGTAACAAAGTGTTGAGTTGTAGCTGCTATATTTGTTGTTACACAGGTTGTTGTGTTGCTGGTTTGAAAATTTGGAAGGGTTGAAGTTTGAACAAGTGAAATGGTATTTCAAGAAAAAATTCAAAAAATTCTAAAAAAAAATGTTCCAAGCCACCGACTCTACTACTGACTCGCTCCCTTATCACTTTTAGTTAAGTGCATCAATGGTGAAAAATTCAGAGCAAAAGCTTGAGTTCCGAGCGAGTTACGTTCAAAAAAGTGAAAACGAATACTTCACTGCACGGTACTGCATATTGTTGAAATAAAAAAATTTCAACCATCATTGAAATCACGATTAAAAATTCGGGCTGCCTATAGAATATGTAGATGGAGATAAAGTTTAGAAGAGGAACAGACCCCCAAGATGGCAGTTTCGAAATGAAGTGACACGGAGTTTACGGGTAACGTGAATGTTCTTACATGGTCCTGCGACGACTGCGGAGAGCGGAGACGATAGGATGATGCCGCCTGGCTCGACTCCAATCCCAGTGATGTAGATGAGAGCTCTGTTCCGTTTCCGGCTTTACCTTCCATAATCCCATTCCTGCATCAGCACGCAAACTTAGCTACTGCCTTCGTAAGTGCCCCCGAGCCAGCGCCTGGGGTTCGTATTTAGATCAAAGAGGTGCCCACCGCGCTCGCCCCTGTTGCGCTGCGGCCTCGGCAGCGGGATTTCTTCAGGGCCAGTTAGCAACTTTGTGTGCGCTTTCCCTTTTTTTTCGCACATCAGTCGGATCGGTTCACGTGTACTGGGTCAGCATTCAGCCTTTCTCCCTAAGCCATAAATTTGACTTCAATTTTTAGTTGATCAATCTCAGAGCCTAGAGCCTGCCGCAGCTGCGACGCCATTTTGACGTCACCAGCACGCGCTCTCGTCCGCGCGCGGGTGAGCTTTTCTCTACCACCATGCTTCAGAGGCCGCGATAAAGCCCTCCAGAGCATTACAGCAAGATTTCCTGGCGCAATGTGGCTTGGGAGGGGGGGGGGAGGTCGCCGCCGCGGCGTAACTATGTCCAGTAAATAGGAACAGCATCCCACTCATGTGAAGTGACTGCCTCCACTCCCAACCACCTGAATTGGCTTTCTACACTCCCCTGGCTCATAAATTCCCTGCTGCAGCACACGCCGCGACGGCGACTGCGCCATTCCCCCCCCCCCTGAGCCACAATACGCCAGATTCCCTATTTGAAGCTCGAATATTTGAGTTTCGAATAGGAAATGTTTCCATAATGCTTTAAGAGCCCTTAACGCCGCGCTGAAGACTCCTTAAGCCTTAGGCTGGTGTCAGAGTCCACGATCCGTCGCAGGTTTCGCTGATTTTCGCGACTTGCGCGATATGCGATGGATCGCAGGAGTTGTATGTGCACCGATGGATACTGCGAGGTGCTGTTAATCCTCGCGAGTTCAGGGGGGTCTTACTGATACCCCTTAAAAGTGGGGGGTCGTAAAAATTTGAAATTTTCGCAACGCAGGGTTGACCCTGATCATAGGGCGTCTTGGAAACGGTTACTTGCATGGAAATGCGCATGCTTCCACACTACTCATTCGTCCGTGTGTTCGGAATGAAAACCAACCGTATCAAAGTTGAGGGGGAAAATAACTACTTCACAACACTACAACTATCTTTCTAGCTGAGTGAAATTCGTGCTGCTATCTTTTTTTTCTGACGGAGTAGCAGTGCTTTAGAGCGATATCAGACTTTGCGAATTGAGCGATTCGCTAAGGAAGTCGATTCGCAAAGTCTGACATCACCCTAAAGCACTGCTGGATACGAGCGTTGCGCCTGCGAGTCGAACGTTGCACCAGCAAATCGGACTTTGCACCAGCGAATCGAACAATGCACCAGCGAGTCGAACTATGTACCAGCGACTCAATAGTGGCGGGACCCAAGAACAAAGGAAGTCTCGCCATTTTCAAACTATGGTCACTGTCCAGTGACACTGCTTGGAAGTGGCGGGACGACTTGTGTTTGATTCGCTGGTGCAACGTTCGATACGCTGGCGCAACGCTCGATTCGCAAAGTCTGACATCGCTCTAACGGGCTCAATACTTTTGCCACACCCTGTACACTGACAACAGCTTTGACTGGATAATATGCAGAACACCTTGCCATTCAGATATCAGTTAAGTCGAAACCCTAATCAATCACTTTTTTTCATAAAAGAGGACAGCTCGGTGTCAGTATTAGCAGACCGATCATGGTGGTCATCAGATGGCTCGGCTATACTGTCGCTGTTGCATGTACTCTTCAACCATGAATGTACTTCTTGTGGTACTTTTCTTGCCACAGACTTAAAATGAGTACCAATAACAATTCTACTCTTCCTATGTGCAAGAGAAGATTCAGAGAAGAACTGAGTCGCTCTAACTCTTAAGAAGCACCACAGATAAGGTTACTGGCAAAGTTTCAAGACTCAAAATGAACACAAATTGATTGGATCATAGGCATGTTAACTGTAGGTAACAAAATAGAGCAACTTCAAGAATCTTGAATCTCATAATTTTGTGAATGTAGTCGAATTACACGGAGACTTTCCCAATGTTCTACTTGACACGATTGACTCGAGTTGCTTCAGGAACCGCTTGACGATCCATTCTCGTACGAGCATTCTCTGCGTGTGAGTCTGATGTTACCAGCCGCTCTTAAACTTTCCGAATCATTTGTTAAAGGAAGTGATCACGATAGGTTCCAGGATGAGTTAGAAGGTATCTGAAGGTGCTCAATGATACGCCATGAAGAAAAAGCAGCAAAGTCCGTCAAGAAAATGCAAAACGGGTCTTCATGGGTGACCACGTGCCCGGCGTTCACTCACAGGCATCGGCTCAGACGGCGGAGGTATTAACAAATCGCAGCTGGTTTGGTGGGATCGTGCTAAATCATGATCCAGGTGGATTTATTCCAGTTGTGCCGCTTCTGGCAACACTACTCGTCCACCTCAACTAAACTAGTGGGCGGATCACTTTTGGGGCGGAGTTTTTCAAAGTACTGCTCAGCAACCAGGGCACATCTTTCACCGTGGACGCACCAAACTTGGCTCCCTTGGCAGCCAAGAAACTGCTTCTTGTGGCCTATATGCTTCACCGATGCGCTCAGTCTTTATTGCAATCGCTTCCACTAACGTCTATTTCGCTCAATGTCGCCTCGTCCCCATCAGCATTCTTCCTATCTGAGGCAATGAATTCGCTTTCGTGCTACGTGTTAAGTGCATAGCAGGGCAATTATGAGTAAATTATGCAGTAAAATGTTCGCGCGAAAGAATCGTTCGCAATCGGAAGCCATAAAAGTTATCGAAAATATCGGAAATATTGTATGTCAATATAGTAAAATTACCAAAAAATGCATCCAGTTCATCTAAGTGGGTTATTTAATTAGAACGAGTGTGACCGAACTATGTATGACTGCAATGAGGTTTAGTTACACATCGATTAGGCTCTTTATTGACTTACCTCGATCCATTTGTTTTTGTGGGATGAAATAAAATGTTTACAAGACAGGATAGTTGAGTATGACGGAATTGTTGAACGAGTTTTTGCAACCAAATTTCACGGATCACTTGTCATTTGAAAAGTGTCACAAAATGTCAAGAACACATTTTATTTGGAAACAAAATATTTATCAACACAATATGCAGTTCAAAAATAGACAGGACTAGAGCGAAAGGTTCTGGGCTCCTTGATTCAGACAAAAAAATCACTGTGAGCCTGGGAATCCTTATGAGTGACGAGAAATCACGTCGATTGCAGTCGTCGTTCTAATTGCTTCGTCTGTTCTCCAGTTGAGTGTAGATTGAAGAGAATATCTAATCAAAAGGAAATATGGAATGAGCGACGCACAAATGGGCGAAGTTGTATAGAGTACAGAACCAAAAAGTTGACGGCGCTGTGGTGATGCTTGATTCCGCATTGAGGCACAAGTACGTTGACCAGAATGAGCACAGGCTTAGTTTCACCTGCACCGGGAGGACGTGACGTAAAGACGAGGCGTGAGGACGAGAGACGAAAGACGTGAGGTAAATTCTACGGGTAAAATCACTGCAGTGAGCTGACCTGAGTCTCACAGGAGAGATGAATAAGATACCTACTTTAAGATCAGATACTTCAGATACTTCCCCTCACTGAGTTATTGAAAATCAGAAAAAGAAGCATTCGTCAATTCCTTGTTGGGAATGTTGGCTCGTGCCTCCACTGAAAATCGTGCTGGCATTTGAGTGCAATTTGACTTATTCTTATCAATCAATACCTCTCGCAACTATGAACAACTTGCCCGGACCTGGACGAGCTTCGGTCCAGTATCGACTTCCTAGACTTCCCGCTCCAACTCCCCGACAAGTGAAATGGCTACGGTCAAAGGAACAGCTTGCCCTGTTGTTAGTAACTAGTCGATATTATCCGAGTTCTGATAGAAGAAGCGAGATAGTGTTTGACGAAGTTTGAACAAACGTAGTGCGAAGCGCAGTCGCCGCGGCATTTAAGCGAGCCAATAAGATTTTTTCCAGCCACGAAGCCACGAGTCGAATGTACCTGATTTTTCTTGCTTCTGTAATCGAGCTCATAAAGTGGCATCTGTATTTCAGTGAGCTGCGACATTGGCATACATTTCTAACCCAGCTAGGTGCGCACTTGTGGGCTTCCTGCAGCGTGAACTCGTAATAAAAAGTCTACCGAAGAATGACGCCTTCAGGTTCACCATTTTTCTTGCACACATACCCTCGCAGAATGCCGTAATGGTAGGTGCTTGTGCTTACAATACGCAGTCGAGAGTGAGATTCCAAGTACGTGGCACATCGCAAAGAGAGTCCGATCAGCAAGGATGCGTCATTTTTTTGTTCCTATACAGAGTGGGACCAAATTTCTACCTGTCCCTATATACAGGGGGAGGGCAATAAAGGCAATAAAGCAATAACAAGCATATATAGCAAGCAGCAGCCAATAAAGCCAGGGTTTGCACATTTAGAGCTGATATCCCTAAGATCCTATCCCACATTGAATCGATTCAAGAATTTGTGTAAGAGCTTCAGGCTGGAGCAGTTACCGTAGGTCATCCTGAGCCTGATGACGATGACAGATGACGTCATATTCTGAAGACCGTGAGGGCAGTGAGGGAGGGATTGCGTCCACTTATAGAGGTACATTTAGGGAATATTTTGATGAAATGTTCAGCCAACGACATCAGTCTCTGTGAAGAAAAAAAAGGCCGAAGTG
>KZ349713.1:10163-22664 GCA_002352805.1 Teladorsagia circumcincta | reverse complement strand
CACTGTTGCTTTAAAGGCCGTTGCCGCTTATGGTGTGTTGTCTGCACTCGATGCGCTTTTGGTTTTCTGGAACAGATTATACATTCACTCCGCGCCTACCGTATTCAAAAAACCTGTGTGCCCATCCCACTTGCATTGAACCAGGAAGGGCTTATACAGGGTGGGGCAAAATTACTGGTGCACCTATACGTTTGAATTTTCTTGACACTTCTTAGAGATTTTCTTGTTTCACTCTCGCTTGTGATATGTTGCCTGGAGGTTGCGCAACTCCTACTTACTCGAATACAAAATGGTTCGTCTTCTGACCAACGAAGCGCGATCATCAAACTTCACAACGACGGCAAGCAGACGAGAGAAATTGTGAAGATCCTTTCCGTACCCTGAAGAACGGTTCACAATACAGTACGACGCTATGAAGAACTGAAGACCGAAGAGGACAGAGAAGGAAGAGGACGTCCCACAACAGCTACGAGTCGGAGAAATTTGAGGCTCGTCAGAGAAAGAATTTGAAGAAACTCCAGGAGATCGATGCGCCAGATGGCGAAAAACGTTGGAGTAGCGCGAGGTCAACGAGGAGGATTGTCAGAAGTAAGCTAAGGAAGTTCCCCTATAGCTTGCAGAAATGCCAACTCCTGACGGACATTATGAAGGAAAGGTGATTGGAGAGATGCAAGAAGTTGCTGCAGCGATTCACGGTGGCACGCGCTCGAGACATTGTTTTCAGTGATGAAAAGATTTTTACTCTGAATCCAGCCTTCAACTCCCAAAATGAGAGGATTATTGCAGGATCTCTTGCTGATGCAACCACCAAGGCGAGACTCCAGGAAAGAGCGAAACACTCTCAATCCATTCTTGTTTGGGGAGGAGCACCTCTACAGGGAAGACTCCACTTGTTTTCGTTGAAGCTGGTGTAAAAATCAACGCAGAGGTTCACAAAAATATCCTGGAGGAAGTTCTCGAGCTGTGGACCAACTCTCATTTCGGAGAAGCCTACTGGTGCTTCCAGCAGGATTATGCTCCAGCACACAAAGCAAAGATGGTCCAGAGTGGAGCGCCGAGCACCTGCCCGACACGACGAATGGCCCTCCAATTCTCCTGATCCAAACCCGATGAATTACTCTGTGTGGTCCATCTTGGAGAGCAAAGCGTGTTCTACCAGACATGCAACTTGAACTCTCTTGAGGCGGTGCTTTCAAAGTCTTGAGACGAAATCGATGACCACTACCTGCGTGCCACATGCGAAGCATTTGTCGAACGTCGAAGGACGTGTGAAGGCTAAAGGAGATCATTTTGAGAAGCATTAACATTTTTTGTATTGTCGTGTTTGTAGTAAATAATATTGATAATTAAGACTGATTTGTGAGAATTATTGCCAAAATGCCATTGAAAATTTAGTGCACCAGTAATTGCCCCACCCTGTACTGCAATAAGACACGCTCAAGCTGGCTGCCGTCACTGGTAACAGCTGATATTTGGACCTTGGAGTTCATAGCCTCCAAGCTGATTCTCAGATTCTCCAGGAACAAATTTAAAACAATCGATACGTATCTGATCCTCTTCACGGAATCTCCGAAACTGTTAATGAAATGGCGCAACAAATTTAATGAACCGTCACAGTAGACAGAGAAAGTGAGAGATAAGTCTCAAACCCATAGCCGGACCACGCAATTGAAACTGCAGCAGTGGTTCTCAACACCGTTCACACTTCATACTCAACGTGTCAGACTTTTAGAAGATCGGAAGACCATAAAAGATATTTTTGTTCTGGAGAGTAGGAGAGTAGAAGATTAGGAGATTCAGCTACAATGATCGAATATGTACTGGTTGATCCGACTAAAGGTTCCTCCCAGTCTCCTGTTCTCGCACTCTCTCAACCGAATCTACGTAATATTGGGCCCATTACAATAAGAGGGGGTACTTTAGTGCAGCCATCTGTCCCCACCTTGCTCAAGGAGTACGACAAGGTTACGTACTGCTAGCGGCTTCATTCCTACGCTATTTCTTCGATTTTTTTTCGGAATGCTAAGTGTGCTTTTGTAGAGGATGGCACGAGCACTAATTGTGAACCAGGATTCTGGAGTACCAACCCTAGAAGGGGGAGGAACTCCGAGGAGAATGAATTGCTCACGCACCCTGGAGTCACCCAGCCCCCCCCCCCCATCCTTCTACGGATCATTCGTGGACGCTTATATTAAAAGAAAGTGTTAGTCGTGGTTTTAAAGTTGTTGGACGCTCTCTCTCACAATGCCCTCTCTTGTTGGTGTAGGCCTCACATCTTTACAGCTGAGCCTTTTGATTACCTAATTCCCCAAAACGTTGAGTATGAGCGTGGTCCTTGGTCAACCCGAATGAGGGATTCAAACATGAGAAAACGAAATTGCGATACATATATCTAACGCTACCGAATTTCAAGGACCAACGCAATGAAACAGAGTGGTACAGCACCATGCGATCGATCGATAATCGTGCCGAACAAGGAACGAGGACAGTCGACTGAACGGAAATAATTCCTATGTGAGCACCACTTTCGTATTTTTGTCAAAAGCCCCAACCGGCTCAAAAATATAACTTTCAAAGGTAGCTACACAATTTAAAGACCATTTGATTGCTCGACACCTTTACATTCTCAGTGTAATAACGGCAGAAAGAATTTAAACAACGGAATAGTCCAAACACCTCCCACGACCGAGCCAACACTCCACGAGCCGTTAGCAGCCAAAATGGTGCCGAGAACCTTGCCAGACGTCATTCTTCGTGACAATTGCAATAATTGCTTAATCAGCGCCATCACCACGTACCACTGGAAAAGCATTCCAGAAGCGAATCGGAGCTGAAGCGAGAGTGAGTGGACCGACGAGAGCAGGCCGAGTGTCAGCGAATCGATATCGGCCGCCATCATACGTCAGCCCCGACGGCTGCAGAAAAAAAAACATGCGAACACATACACGTGATGTGCATTCATCTACTAACTCTTCGCCCACACACCGATGACAAGAGCCAGCCGAGGAACATCTCAGAATAAAGCTGAAGATGGAACAAAGTGGGGATGATTACGGTACATCTCAGTGATCAAGCACCGCGGTCGATTGCGACCGTGGGATCGTCATAACTATCAAAGTGCGAGCGGTCAATTTGCCCGAATGTTTACACTTTGCGCTCGCACATGATCATATTTCATAGTATCAATGCTGGTATATGATCCAGCCTATTCATAACCAGTAATTTGTCCTTGGAACCTCACATCGCACTCGTCATCCTGATAATTAGAGTTTTTCACTAAATTTCCTCAGCAATTTGCACGCGAGAGTTCAAGTCGGAGGTAAGAGTGTAGGAGGGAAATATGAAAGAACGGGATAAAAATTTCAAAAATGCCACTCATAAGGCTCCGTGAGCAAAAAAAAAAAACACGTCCTATCCAGAGTTCGAGATATGTGAGTTACTTAAAGGCACGCACCACAAGAAAAGATAGTATCGATATTTCGCTGAAAAACGGAAATGGAGGTACGAAATGGACCGATATTGATGAAGAACGTGAAAAAAATCACTGAAATCATTGAAAATAACAGCAAGAAAGCAAACAGCGAGACAAGTGGTACTGGGGATCAAGGAGAGCGAAAAGAATGGTGAGGAGAGCACAGACACGACCGAAAGGAGCACATCAAATAAGGTCACATTCTATGCCTAGATAGATCCCCGTGACGCCCTAGAATTGCTTAGGACGTAGCGAATCGCCGTACAATATCGTCCAGCTACATAGGTTTATTGGGATGCTTACGGACACCTACTCTACCTTTTTCGGTCTGGGTTTCAGTTTAGCGACCTAACCGTGGGGTGTGCATTTATGTGGACGAAAAGTTGAATATCCAATTACCTTCTCTTGGTTAGAGGGCACAGACAGTAGAAAATAGGAAGCGCCGACCAGGGTGGTGAAAATCGGTCGAGGATTCTCCAACAGGTCGTCGAGAATTTTTGCTCAGTCACGCTCTCCCGCGCGAATATCCACCTGGGAGCCGTCTGTGCTTTCTGTACGTGCATTCTCTCTCGACATTTCTCTCGCACAGTAGACAGCCATGGTCGAGGAACTCTTCGACGGAACGTATTCATCCTGACGCCGGCTGTTTCCTTCCCCTCCCCTTCATATTAGACCAGCACAAGTTTATATTAATGACATAATAATTCACATAATAGTTTCCTTGCGCCCAATTCCAACAGAGCTGTGCACAGGATGAGTTCGGATGGGTATTCGTCGATTATTGCTCTCTGCTGTGCGAGAGTAGTGTCGAGAGATAACGTACGCAAGGAGGGCACAGACGGCTTGTAGTGCGAAAGTGAATGTCCGCGGGGGAGAGAGTGAAAAGACGGGCAAAAATCCTCGACGAGCCGTTGCCGTTTCCTCGAGCGATTTTCACCCTGGATGGGGCGGATCTTTTTCCAGAAGAACGGGAGGACCATTGCCAGACATACACGCATACATGCCTCCTTTGTTTGTCAGTTTTGAGAACTTCCCCTTTCAGGAACGAATCATGAGTTCAATTAGCAATAAGGAACGAGAACATGAGGAAAGGAATACTGAGGTACCCCTTATGTAGCGTCTCCCAATCGTGGACGAAGCAAATTTGACTCATGCACTACCACAAACTCCGGGCGTGCGGCGTCACTTGCGACGACGCGTCACCGCATAGTGGGCCTCCTGACTGACACCCACAGCTATTCTCATTACTTCACTATCCTACCTTAGAATAATACATTTGGGCGCAGACGGGAACACTACGGCTCAACAGTCCGACCAAAGGTGTAGCTTTCGTAAACCGATATAGTTTTGTGATCAACATGTAGCTCCAATCGTATGGAATCAGAAGTACCAAACCGATATGGCCAACTTCTTCCTGCAAGTAAACTGTATTATTTCGCTAAATCGTTTCAAAAATGACTGTGGTGAGACACAGACTGAAAGCGGCGAATTCTGTGATGAAGAGGATGACTGAATTAGGCAGAATAAAATGAAGAACTGTAAAAATGTGCAATAATAGGTGTCGTGAAATAAACCGTGACAGCTGTAGCTACTACATAGACAGATAGATTTACGTGGACAAAAAACGGTAGGGAATCGTAAACCAACAAAGTACGATGCAGCCGAGATTATCAATCATCTCCACCCATCTTCGACATTTGACCTCTCCTCCTTTGTCAAGCTCTGCCATTTTTTCATGGTCTCCAGGCTGCCCGGGGACTAAGTATTAGGTTTTGTGGAGAACCCACCACTATCCCACCGCTAGCCTCTGCCCGGTTTTTTTCCCGATTTCTGAGCTTTCTCAGAACTGAACTGTGGAATTCCTTGGCAAACCCCGCCCATCGCATACGCTCGCCGTGCGTTATCATATCATATAATACTGGTGGTAGTGAGCAGAAATAAGGAAATTCAAAAGCAAGATGAGTAAACAGTCCAATCCATGGAATAATGGAAGTGATGAGCGAAGACTTCCAAATATTTTCAAGTGATGTTACCAAAGAAGCGATGAGGGTCCAGATCGGAAACGCGTCCACGTGGAAACCGTGATGCAGGTGGACGACCGAGATTGGAGCGGCAGCGTCATTTATTATATTGAGCCAGGGATGTCTCACTGGAGTGCAACGTTCTAAATGATTTATACAAATGCACAATCGGATAGGACATGAACAGTCGGATTTACAACTGACAACTGCTAAGTACTGTTTATTACTTTTTATTGCTACTTTTGTGGTTTGCAGCACTTCGTCCACTATACAAGGATATCGGGGATTTTTCGCTACTTGAATTGTATTCTGTCATTCCCAAAGCTTATGCAATAAACCAATTAACAAACGGTAAATTGTTAGATGATCCGACAATATAGAAAGAAGCAAACAAATTGCTCAATCCCCTTGAGAGGCTCTTTTTAATAGCTGCAGTCAAAGATCGGCATTAGGCGACCAAACCAATCCCTTCCATCACTACCGTGCACTGTTACGCATCCAAGAAGTTGATACCCCGCCCGTAATTCGAAACCGCGCGGTAATAAGACCGCGGAAAGTATTGTTACCTACCGCCTCCTGGCGTTAGCTATGCCCGCCCACTTCCGGAGGCGGTGCGTAGCTGGCGGAGCGTACGAAATTAGCTAGGTTTATATCAACTCCTGGCACGAAGCCAGTAATGGCTGGCATGTCCGGAAAACTTCTTTGACACACCTATCTCCCAAGTCAACCTCCTTTATCGCTTGTGGGAGCGGGGGTTTTGTTTCAGCCTTGTCTACGCTTTCTTTTCCTTTTTTCTCCATGCCTATCCTTTTCGCATCTCTACACTCAGTTTCAGGCGGCACAAAACACACCGAATCGAGCGCGACCTTTGCCTTCAATTTGAGGCCTTTTACCGCGTGAGCTCACGGTAATGAACTGAGTTCATGCCTGTAAGAAAAACTTTTATAACGAGGGAACAAGAGAATATGGAGGTGATGAAGACTCACAGCGGGCAGTGACCAAACAGGCCAGTTTCCTCCGTGCGTTTGCGCCTAACAGTGTCATTCCTGGAACACCTGCATCAGTAACAGTACGTGTCATTTCCTCCAGCAATTTCCTATAGCCGCTTACTTACTAGCTTAGCCTATTTTAGGAGATGATCGTGAATCCTGCCTTTAGGTCCATTCTTTTGGCACGGATACGGGACTTCTCACCACTCCCGTAACTACCACTCCACTTCACCCGGCTGCACTGCAAGAAAACCCATAGTACAACAAATGACGCGGGCGTGACGCGCTCTACATTCGGTGTAAGAGGGGAACACATTCAGTACAACTCGCTTTCCTACACATTTGAGTGCTAGGTAGAAGACCATCATACATGAGTTCCGAAAAATCTTTTCTCTTCCTGTCCACTAATTTCTCTGCTAGGAAATTCGTGATTTGCTGCCTAAAAGAGAAAGTTCTCACAACTCGAAAACATAAAAACAGGTTGAACGCCGAATTTTTAGGTTGCCTTGGAAGTAATGTTCGACGACTGTTATAAATCAAATCGTATCCAGATCCTTGGAAACTTTAACATGCCTCACTGCACTAGAAATGACGAGGCCCTGGCTCGATGAGCTTCAACGAAACAATGGGCTTATGCAGCGTGAGCATTAAGAAGGGACTCGATGAATTAGCCATTCAAGCGCACATATTCACATTCAAGATATATTTCGAGGGTAGCTGCAATGCGTAATCCTAAACAGCCAGCCATAGCGGTACATCCCCGAAAGGTGGAGTGGTTTAGAATCCGAAAAGGAACCCCGAATAACCATAAATTTGGAAAAGTGGAGGGGTGGGCGTGTCCCCCCAGAGCGCCTATCGCGCGCGCGGCGAAGGAAGAGACGCAGACGCGGCAAAGGACGAGTCGTAACGCGTGCTGTGCGATATGAGATGTAGAATGGTACACTCTATTTAACCTGAGGCCTAACCGTCACAGTATGCGCTGCTACTCGTCCTTTGCCGCGTCTGCGTCTTTTCCTTCCGTGATGGGCCTCTTAGGGCTAGAAAGGGGGGGGGGCTGAAAAGTCGTTTTGCAAATGGCGCAGATCGGCAAACTTCTCAGCGCCAAGGATGGCGCCGTTGATAGAGGTTTCAACGAAGAAAAAATCCCTAGGTGTCTCCTCAAGAGCAGAAGCAGGCTCTCCCTCGCTGCCCTCACCGTCTGCAGAGTATAACGTCATTTGCCATCGCCGTCGAGCTTAAGAAGACCTGCCGTGATTTTCCAGCCCGGAGCTGCTACATATATATCCAATTGGATGACGGATGAACTTTTTGGTGACACCTTTCTACAGACAGTAGCTCTGACTGTGCAAAACCCCTTCCAACAAGCTCCACGATCCATCGAGGACATTGTTGAGCTCGAACCGTGCACCATGTTCTAATACAAATTCTTCCGATGTCGTCCCTGTAAGACTATTATGAAGTTTTTTAGTAGATTGGAATGAGCATTTCAAGCTTCAGTTGGGAGCATTCGGTTTGAATCAGCACCCTTCCCCCCCCCCTTCTGTACCCTGTATAGTCGGAACGGTGAAGGCTAAGTAAGATCAATGAGACTATCAGTACGATATTGACTACGCTGCATAAGAAACGCAATTAATCAAAATATTTCAACATTCAAGAAATCAAACGGCAGTTGAAAATGCGTGCTGTCGCAGCGCTCAAAAAAAGGCCACAGTTCATCCACTAGACATACCGCATCGCGACCGCGCTACGTCTCAATACGCTTACCCCATTATTATCACTTATAGTCTGAACCATAACACTCCACGTACCCGCTACTTCGGAAATCGAGGTGTCGCGTGCAGAACACAACCACATGTGACGAGGGGCAAGGAAAAAGGAAGCAACCACGTTTTTTTTCTTGGCTGACGTCTTTTGTGGTGTGTGGTCTGCAATCGACGCTCTTTTCGTTTTCCGAAATAGAGGGTATCTTATATAGTTATGTATTTGCGATTTAATTCTTAATACACTTATACTGTGAGTTATGACCATGTAATCCTAAGAAAACTCATTTATGTAAACAAATTCATAAAAGGGATAATGATAAATTATGTGAACAAATTGCAATCATTTAAACGATCACTATATATCAGCAAATAATAATGAGCAGTCGATTTTAACAAAAGGTCAATTCATTTCGAAATTATAGCTTTAAGGAATGACTTATTAGGCTAGCTTAGTGATAAAAGGAGCCATATGACTGTCTAATAAAAAGCAATCACTTCTTCAAGCACTTACGACAAGACCTCTAACTGAAGTGAATGTAGTCACGCCCTTCGATCCAACCCGATTCAGCTACTAATCGTTCTAGGTCACCTCCTGTCATATCCAATTTGACGCAGATCACCACTGGAGGGCGAGCATCCCTTAACAATTAATAATGCATTTCGAACCATCTTCCATGAGAAACTGGTGGATTTTAAGCACAAAATTAGCGGCAGCAACGTAGAGGTCACAGACGGCTCAGGGTGGCAGGATGGTTACTTGACCACATGCTGATTATGTGAGGAAAAATTGACAACCAAACCGTACTGAGATGGGAAACGATTAAATACCAAAGGTCACAATGGTCGCTCTGCGATTGTCTGAGCTGCCAATAACGGTTAACTCCTTCATAGCGTCATTATCCCGACGTTAATAAATAGCGTACCATCTTCCGAATCCGATAGAGCATGACGGCTGTATTGGGACATAAAAACGTGGCGCTTTGGGGACAGCGTGGCGCGCAACCGCGTCACGGTGTCCCCAGAGTGTTAAATTTGGCACCAATTACTCCGCCGAGACAAAGACACTGCCATTTGGGATGACTGCATGCAGCGTTCCGCCATAGTCGAAGAAAGTGACGTGCTGCACGCAGTGCCAGAAAACTTGTTGGAGCTTCATATCTGGGGCTCAGCACCAGGACCTCGAGATCACTCTTTTTCATTTCCTGTTTTTGAGCACCTAATGGTGCCGAAGCCATACAGTGCTCAGCACCAAAAAGGGCACTGTTTCAAAGATGAAATAACGCTGGAGCCAAGAATGTGTGCCGTGTTTAAGATCAGGGCAATGAGTGACTCACGAAATACTGTTTCATTTTGTTTATTTTTTGTTTGCTCTATTTCATTGACTGCTGGTTTTAGACACTCTCAAAGAGTAAATGTTATCAAAAAGGTCTGAGATATTAGCAGAAGCCTTTGCTTCAGTTGGGAGCCGAACTCGGATCTCACGTTCACTGGGCACGAGTGCCAATGTCACACTGTAACGAAGGCACTTCTGCTAGGTAAGCACGAGGTACAGCGACTCCGATTTCCGGCTGAGGTGAAACGCGCCCATAACTCACCGACAGCACCTTTAGCACCTTTATGACATCTGGTAGGCTTCAACTGTTGAGTGAAAGGTTCCAGCACTGAACACTACAAAATGGCGTTACAAAAATGAATGTCGTAGTCATGATTGTCATACCAAGTCACCCGTTTTAGACCAGTTTCAGCCACTAGTTTCATTCGCCAATAAAAATATCATCTTGACTTCAATAGGGTACCTGAATTACAGGCAACACCTCGTATTCGAACAATGTTACGTCACATGTGATCATAATCTCATTTGAGAAAACTTGTACGCCATTTTATTGCTTCGAGATAGTGGCCCGCATATGAGCTTTCCTCAACTTCTCAGCATAAATAGATCATGTGTAAACAGTAGATGCAGCGTATTCCCATGCGCGAAAAATAACCTCCCGAAGAGGATCACGTCCCTAGACCCACACTTTGTAGACAGCTCGCAGACACCCGTGTGGGGCTAGGTGGTGCTTGGAACAAAATACGCAGTAATGCGGTCTCGTATTAGGAGAAGTGTGGCAGAAATTCCTGCTCTCCGACTAAAAAAGTAGAGAAAGAAAGTTTGAGCGCGATAAATCAGGATTAAGAGTGGGATATACTTGTCATGGGCGAGGAGGCTAAAGGGTTCCCTAGTAAAGCCGGCGTCATACTTCGCGAACCAAGCGAGCTAGCGTCTGCGGTTGCGTCGCGTACAGCGAATGAGCTGTACGCGACGCGATAGAAACGAGTAGAAGTTCCTTTTTTTGAAATTCTTTACCAAAAAGAACCCAATTTTTTTCGTACTTTCCATTGTTATCATGAAGGATACCCGCAATTCCAGTAAGATAAAATTATGCAATTTGCGTGCATGGTTCCTTAGTGTCGCAATGAGGCCACGCTCATAGTAGTGAGTACAAGTTTTGTGAGAAAAAAGAAAGAAGTACTCTATTAAATCCTTTGCGGGGTAAGCACAGGGGTGGTATTATACCTGCTCATACTATGCGGTCAAGCCCTTCTCGTATCGTCCGAGCGATACTTCATAACATGGTGTCGACCAGTTCGTACCACATTCTTTGCATTTTTTGGGAAAGTAAACACTGGTTTAACCTTCTCTGTCCTTCACAAGTCACTTCAAAAATAAACACACACTTGACCAACTCCACGTGTAACTGAAGAACGGGTGCATGGCGTATAGAACGCTATTATTTTATCATGAAGAGTTCTCACCTGAATCAGGAAATGTTCCAGTGCAAGCACTAGGCGACTGGCAGCTGCGATAAGCGATGTTGACGGCGACAATCGACAAAGTCAACAAACAAAAGGCGACAATTAACAAGCACGAACGTTCAGTGCCGCAGAGTGAAAAACGGAGGGTTATCCATTACCAGTTCAGAGAAAAAGTGTTGAGAGCAGCGAAAGCGCTCACTCATTTCGGGAAAT
The DNA here is from genome assembly GCA_002352805.1 of Teladorsagia circumcincta. Classification (NCBI taxonomy): domain Eukaryota; kingdom Metazoa; phylum Nematoda; class Chromadorea; order Rhabditida; family Trichostrongylidae; genus Teladorsagia; species Teladorsagia circumcincta. The sequence goes on along the minus strand of KZ349713.1, from coordinate 11,407 downwards.
TTGGAAAATCTGTTGAAGTTTCATAGAGGTAGTGGTAGCTTTGCTTGTGTTTGTAAGATTATCGCACCAGTACAGATGGCAAAAGGGGCACCACAAAAACTCCCATAGCAGATCAAATCTCAGGTCGGCGCGTTCAGCACTCGAATACAGCGGTCCATTGTACCAAAATTATCAACGCAAGAGCTACCCCGGTCTATAGGCACTAGATCTGCTGGGGAGAAGAAAACTACGTAATGCGCTCCCAATGCGCTCATGCACGGAGGTGATTCGGAGGATTGGCATCGCATACCATTCACATCGTTCGAGGGCCAAGTCTTATGGAATTATGTTCACGCCATTTGAGCCTTCCAAGTCGACCAATTCGTATCACTCTCGTCTGAGTGGAGAAAAAAACTTTATGTCGCTCGGCTTACATGAGTCATTACCTTGGCTCTCTAGTGCCTAAAACGGTTCTGAAATTCTAAGTCAAAGTATAAGCGTGGTGAGCCAATCAACTCCGAATGCTCCTCACTTTTCACGGTATTCTCTGCGCGACATGTGATTCAGTACGTGAGTTGTTTCATTCGTTCCAGTGAAAGCAACAGTCCCAGCAGGGTCTGTTGCCTTCGATACTAATAGTGCGGGACGATGCTCCAGCCCTAGACAAGCACTCATGAAGGAATACTGAACAAAAATCTTGAAACGTCGCTGAAACGGAAACGAACACTGTCGAAGGAGGCGGGACTAACCTATTTTGTGCGCCACCCATTTGCCAATCGTGGAGAGAGCGTGATTGGCTGCGGAGACATTTGTGGTGGTCCTAGGACCACAGGAACTATTTGAACTCGATTCTTTACCCCCTCATCTTCATTACCGACTCCTTTACCCCTCGAAATCGATGTTGTCAAAATTCTCAATTTCGAAAATGAAGTCGGTGTGCAACCGACAAAAAACGCCGGTAGCACGCGCACTATATGAGAGCCGGATAGTTTTAGACAAGCCACGATGTCTTACTCACCGACGCCACTTCGACAGCATGACCTCTTGACACAAATCTCCCAACCCCCACTCCTCTTTCTTGGCGATTATTACATTCTCAGCTATAATGAGCACTGAAAAACACTACTTCCGTTACAAATGTTGGTGAACTTCACCCTGCCGCACCTACAAAAGCGCTTAGATCCACCTAGTAGAGCAAATGTATAACCTGGCATGAAGTAGGGCTCACCTCACATGGACGATTGGTAATTTCCACCGTACCACGC
>KZ349708.1:10595-25580 GCA_002352805.1 Teladorsagia circumcincta | reverse complement strand
TACGCTAAGCCAGTTTACCCGGTTGTAGACAGTAGGTGTTCACGCCAACAATGGTGGTATTACTTGAGGCCTATAATGGTGCAATCCTACAATCGGTGAGTGGAACTTATTCCAGGTGAAGTTCACATATTAGAGTTCATTGTCGCTGTTGAGCCGCACGTTTCCACTGATGCTTGCATATGTTGATTGGGTAGACTGTGCACTCCCCAACCCGGTGACCGCTTCTCAAGCCAATCGAAACTACGACTACTGGACAGCAAACTTTGGAAGATGATCACATGTGTGTTCCGAGCCAGCTCGTCCAACTCGTCAGAATCCATCTCTCCAGCGTATACTATTTCTCCACGGTTCAAAGGGAACGACACATGGTGCCTCGGAAAGAATGAAGGTCTACTGCACCTTGACGAAATCTGGTGCCGGGTTGCCCTTCTACTCGTTCGATACCTGGGGTTTTTGGATGTCCCAAACATTCGCTTTTCAAGACCTTAGTCGCCCTGGCAAAGCTTCCTGAACCATTTTCAGCAGATGTTCTATTTTAGCGGCTCTGACCCAGAAAAAATCCGATAGGGTCCTCTTGCTGAATGCCCCAGACAGTGCTTGTAAAGTTAACAGTGACGAACATGTGTTAAAATGAACGGCATTATTTCTCCCTGAAGACGAGTACTGACGGTAGAATCTGGTAAATGAAAGGGCACTAAGGTCCCCACCTACTCCTTCGCGGAGAACAACACAAACATTTTTTGAGCAAGATGATGACGATGGGTATAAAACAATCGGCAATTACTTATGACTCAACCTAATACAGCGTTTCTATGTGATGAATGTGACGCGCTCCTACACTGCGGCACACCATGTAGCACGTATTCTTTGCTTCGGCCTGCGGAGCTTTGCTGGAATGAGCGACCACGATCAAGCTCGGAAACATCCGCAGGACTGAAATTGCGTTGAAAGAGGCCATGGTGTCTTCTGAGGTTAGCAGCTGCTTTAGCTCTCCGGTATAGAGCGGTAGATTACTTGAGAAGGTACTCGTAACAATACGTGAGAATACATCAACACTCCAACACGTGCCCAATGTTTCTCACTGGGCCAACACATCCTGAACGAACATCGTACCACACACCTTGCACAATTTGATTCATCAGGACTTCCGAATGATGATGCGAATATCTTATTCAGTAGACCTGTTGCCTACGAAATGTCACTATTTTGAAACTTCGATGACCCTTCGAAGAGTATTGCCTTGAAACCCAATATGATGCCAGAACGACGTTCACCAAGGTCACCGCCTCCTGAGAAGCAGCGCTCTGAGTAACCGGTCTGAGTGAAAAAGATTGTTATTGCAGAATGTTTGTAAATTCTGAGAGTTTCTACTTTGATTGAAGGGTCCATATCCGGTCTTCTCGAATATCCGGTCTCGGGTATCCGAATGGGTCTTGCTTCTACTTTGCCCTTCTAGTTTTTCATGGCGGAACCATTATTGGTCAACGCTACAAACTAATCGTCGTTGCGAGACCTAAAAAATTGTTTCGAAGCTCTAGGTTGTAGCTTATCTCCTTGCACTCCCTGTGTCAGTCGTCACATTTCTCACTAATTGCTAGCAAGATAAAGGTCCAGCTGAAACCAACCTCTTACGTTTCCATCAGTACTGGATCCCTAATTGGCTCTGTGAACACTGACGAGAAATGAGGTATCACTCACTCAAACGTAGTGTGCAGGGCGCGGTGATCTCATAATTGGCATTATGGAATGAAAGACGGGAATTCACTTGTGTACAGTGCATTTATTTCGGTTGTTCAGCCTCGAATTTCGCACACGGATGAAGAACGCTTCCAGCATTTTCCTGTCACCGATATCATGCTTCTGAATCAAAATTTTACATCCTATATCAAATTCATTGCCCTGATGTTTTCAAACCGGTGCTTCGTGTGGAGTGAGAAGGTTTTTACGTAGTCTTTCCCAGCCAGGTGTTCCTTGCGCGTACACCTAGCATCCTGCCTGTCACCAATACACGTCGCCACATGTTGAACTTGGTATACAGTGCGCAGTCTCCATGGCTTTTGTATAGGCAAACGATGCAGTTTTCTGTAACGCATGTACGACCCGCATAGCCAGTTGCGGATTAGCCGAAGTTTGATATTGCATTATGATACGTCAACTAAAGCTACGTCGTTAGGTAAATCTGCTCGTGATATACTGCCGCATTGCTGCACAAACTCTATCCGATATGATAGGCAACATGAGAATCGCCACGTCTGTGCGATTCACTACGGTATGCCCTGGCGAGTCTTTATGTTTTTGCGCGAAATACCTTTTGCCAGATCACCTGCATTGTATTTCGTAGCCATTGATCTTTGCAATATCAGAAACTAGTTCACGTGACTCATCTCGCTCCATGTCGCCTTACAAGCTCCAACAGCTGTTTTGTAGTTATTTCGAGAACCGCCCTTTTTACAGCGCTGGGGTGTTCTCCGAGCTGCTCTTTATGTACGACCTCACACTATACATTCCACTAGAGATTTGCATCTGCGTGTTTAGGTAAGGTAGCCATCCGTCGTGTAAAGTTTTCTCGTGAGTTTACCGCAACTGCTGGTCAAGAATGTCAAAGAATTCGTTCATTTCGAGCTGCGCTGAAGTAATTGCGCAGCAATCGTCAATATATCGAGAGCACATAATGGGTATGAGTGCTAGTATCGGACTTTCTCTATTCTGCTCATAAAGCATATAGCTAGGACTGGTACTAGCTATATGCTATATGCTTTTAGGTACTTTGTCCATCACAAGTCCTCGGTTTGTGTGAAATATTGTCCACTCCATCAAATACGTTACAGCTGAGGCATTTCTTTGCCAGGGACATTACGTGCACTTTATTCAACCCGAACGTCACAAGCCCTTCGGCATGCTCAGCATTTCAGCAGATGCTTGAGAGCTCCACTGTTGTCTACGTTCATATAGAGCGCAATTACGTCAAATGATTCTGCAACGCAGTATTCTTGGATCCTGTAGGGGCGTTATCAACCTACAAATCTCTAGTGTTACATAGTTCCTGCTGGTCCTTCCACACATCCAATGATAGGCAGTATTTGTAGTCGCTACGATTAGCCGAATGCTCGTCTCCATTGGCTAGCTTATTGGTCTTGATCAGGCTACAAACACCGGGCACGACGAGTGTCCAACTTCGATCTTTTAATTAATTTGTTACTTAGCTCCGCTCTTCCCTACTGAACCCACGCAGCGTTCAGCCTGTGGCATTGGGTGAGGAACTCTTTCTCTGTAGTGCGACGGTAGACAGAGGTGTAACCCAGGTGATGATTTTACGATCTAGCTTACGAGCTGAAACTATGAGGTGTCGCCCTTTGGCGCTCGGATCTCGTTATTTGCTACACGTTCTCGGATCTCCTGGAGCCCTCTCCACTGTGCGTTTGTGATATTTAAAAGCCTCTTTCATCAGGTGAAGAATGCGAAATTTTACGCCAGCCTCCGGGAAGATTGCCGGTTCTTTGTGAATGGAACGTGGGAAAAGAATCGGCGGCAGCATAGATCGCTCAGAGTCTGCACTAACATAAGTTACTGTTGCGCGCTACGAGAGGAGTTCCTTCTAAGTTGATCCCTGAGTTCTGAAGCTCTGTTATTACGCCAACTTTCTGAGCTATCGAAAAAGCGGGCTCAGTGTTGATAGAATCCAATGCGTTCCGTGGAATCACTGCATTGCCAATCACAATAACCCTGCCCTGAGTTTGTTCACTTTGCGAGTGGCTGTATCTTAAGATTGCTGGATCATAATTGAAATTCCGTCGCCACCTTTGGAATTAATCTCGATTCGTTCATTTCTGCGGTTATTGTATTCGGCGCAAAAAACTGATGTTGACCAAGCGCGGATAGAGCCACATATTCCCTTCGACCTGCTTTCAGCCGTTTCCACAACGATTAGATAGCAACCTTTTATTGCTGCACGTACTACGTTTGAGTGAGCGGTGTTTCATTTTTTGTCAGCTACCCTATGTGGGGATCCCGTACTGGTGGTACCGCAGGAGGTTGGTCTCAGCTGGAATCTTGTCTCGGTTTGAAATTACTGAGAAGTGTGTTGACTGGCAATATTGGGTACAGTGGCGTAGGCTAAAACCTCGAGCTTCGAACAAATCCTTTATATCTTGAAAACGACGATTCGTGCAAAACGTCGATAGATAAAGGTTCCACCATAACAAATCTGGAAGGCAAAACAGAAGCAAGAAATTGAAGTCAAGGGACATGCCTTTGAGTTTCGAGGTTGTAAGACGGCAGAACTTTGACGGTATCGAAACGAGGACAAGGATGAGCTTTATTCGACTGGCGCTTCTCAACAGGGTTATATGGAGGGAGAACGAGGTATGGAAAAATCATCGTCTGGTGCTCTACCAATCATGAACATATTCAAATATTAGGGTATCTGTAATCTCAAATTTGAAGATTGGTAGTATGCGCATCAAGAATTTCTTGTAAATAAAGTTCAAAAGGCAGATAAAAAAAATCAATGCAAAATAAACCGCTCATAAACATGTCGAAAAAGCGAGTTATAAAGAATGCGTTCAGCTTGAAAACAAGAACGGAAATACACTGCACACTGAGCATCTGACAATGTTTGAGAAATGATATCAACGGTTCTCGCATAGGCTTCAGGTGAACGAAATAATGGGTCGTCTCATAATTCACCGCCGATTTTTTTTAACTATTCCTCAAATTCAGCAGCTATGCTTCACGATCATCTGAAGGAGAACCTTGGATCCTGAACTGCAGTCACTTTTGATAAGGATTCCTCGCGCTATGAATTGGAAGTGCATCAGTGAGCTATTACACGCAAATTTTTTGGAACTGAATCCCATGCATCACAACCTATTATGTCTCCTTTCCTTCAGCATATGTGAATTCTAATATCACTTGATATAGGGCTTTATAGGTTCAACTCGAAGGGTTCGAGGAGGTAGTTTGTCAGAATGAATCGGAAAGCAAATGAGATGGCAAGCATGCATGTAATTTACTCATCAAAGAGTACTGTGGCTCTCGTCCCTGCTGGAGGATGATCTGATATACAGGAGTGGCCAAAAAAAGTGACACTTTGCCCATGGCGCAAATCATCATTTTCGTCGCACAGGGTGTCGCTGTTGATGGATGTTTTACGCGGCGAAATTTTCCCTAGATGTCCCCCATAAGTAGAAGACGACTCTTCCACGCCCTCACATCCATCACCGTTTAGCTCAATAATGCCCACCATGATCGTTCCAGCCTGAAGTTGCTACGAAATTTTTTTGATCTGGTCACTGATAGACTGCTCCCTGGGGATAGCAGTTCTGAATCAGCAAGACTCTTTCCGACAAGTGTTTTAGATAATGTCGTAATGGTCCACGATCCGTCGAGGACCACGTTGAGCTCAAACTGAGTACTAGGTTCCATGGTAAATTCTTGTGATATGGTTCAGAAAGCTGCTATGAAGTATGTTGATAGAATGAGATGTTCTTTCAAATATTAAGTTGGGGCAGTCGAGTTGACTCTAGTGAAGTGAGATTAATGCAGTCTGAAACGTGGAGTAAAGTGTTTCTTTTTTTTGGCCACCCCTGTAGCTCTTTGATGCCCCAATAACACCAACGCTCTTTTTCACTCTCAGTGCGGGGCCTCAAGTGATGCCTCATTCCAACAGAATATTTCACAGATATCACCATTTCCAAGAGGTAGGAGTCAGCCTTGGACCTGTCTAGCTGTTAGAGTTCGGAAGACAAGCAGGTCATTCTGCTTCTAAAGTTTAAGCCTGGACACCGGCTTTAGTTTATGTATGATGGGGGAGTAAGGAGTAGACCACCATACAGGGTCGCGTAGACTAGCCAAATTTGAAAAGCCGTTTTGCGAAGAAGGCGCTTGTCTCATACTCCCCAGCTTCGATAACGATAAAAAGTGCTAGTAACAGCATTTTTATGGAAATTGAACTACAACGAAACAACTTTCTCTTCTGCTTCGAACTATGACTCGGAAAAAATGCTTCCAAAGGCAGTTGCTCTTTTTGCATGAATCCGTGGCGCAAATATCACATAGCATTCGATAGTGAACTGAATTCCATCAAAGCTTGGGAGCACTAAGGAGTATAATTCGCAGCAATGAAGTGAACAGAAATTTTCGATGTCTTTTAATGTGTCAATCGAAGAATTCATATTTGGCAACAGTAAGTGCCAATTCAGGGTTACGTTACGTATTGTACCTCACGCTTGATTTCGTATCTTCTAGGCGAATTTGAGACAATTCTGTTCTCAGTTGATCGCGTTAATCTAGAAACAAAGATTCCAAACTTCTGACTGCCTGTGTATATGGTTACCTGGACTTCGAATTCAACATCTGGAGATCCCAGCGTCTCAGGACGATCAAGGATCCATCGAAGTGCGCAGGTGGTGAGCGGACCTCAAGTCAAGGGAAAATGAAAAGAAGTGAAGCATCAAAAGTAAGAGTCCCAGTCCTTTGTCAGATGGAAGTCGGTGTAGAAGAGAAAAGCGAGAATGAACACTAAGAGAAGAGACTCATACAATCTGCACAGCGCGCAGCAACTGCCGTCACCTGCGTCCCGGGACAGTTTCGTCGTGCCCTTCTAGGCGTAGGATGCAACTAGTACTTCTGCTACAGGATCCCGCTGACCGCTGCACTACCTTCGCAGCCTGATCAATTCATAAACGTATGAATCAAGCCGCACGTAATAAGAATGTTGCCACTGCAAGCTAATGTAGGGCCAACGGAAGGGGGTTCGAAAAATCCTAAACTTGCAAATACAGGGGGGGGGGCAATAAAAAAAAAGACATTTTGTCTTCGTACTCAAATGGATTTAGTCACACTTCGCTCGATTCAGAGCGAGTGCGCCCAACTTGGAAATGAAGAGCACATCTCAGTTCATAAGAGTGTCTTCATACTGGCTATCTACGTTGAAGGCATCAGGAAAATTTGCCCCGGAAACAAGGTGCAGTGGTCAAGCTCGATGGGGTCCTTGACGGACTGCGTAGCGTTACGACGGGTTCCGAAGGGCGGCTTCCGAGGGGGTTCACACAGTTAGAGGTAATCTCCCTAGAAATCTATTCCACGTTGAATCGATTCCAAAAATTGTGCAGCAGCTTCAGGCTGAAGCAGTTACGGTAGGTCACCCCGAGTTCGATGACGATGACAGATGACGTCATATTCTGAGAACCGTGAGGGCAGTGAGGGAGGGATCGCGTCCACTCATAGAGGGACATTTATGAAATACTATGCTAAAGAACGCTTACCAACCTCGGCAATCCCTGCGAAGGAAAAAGCCGAAGTGCGACATGGGCAAAATGCCTTTCTGAACTGCAGCTCCAATATTGTCGGGAGTACGGAGGAGGTAGCCAAGTTTCGTGAAAACGGTTTTACTTCCTGCTTTTTGTCAGAACGACAAAAAAAACAGTAAAAGTAATGCGTTATAGGGCAAGTGCCGAAACCATTCTTAACTGCTTCCACTTCTTAACTGTATTCCATAGTTTCTTTCAGGCACTCACAGCACAAGCTTTGGTACCACTATGTTGTTATGTGCCAGTGGCAGTTCTGCTCCGCATGTCCGTGGCCTTCCAATGGGAAACCGTCATCTTTGAGCACCTACTATTAGCAATTCCAACGTTACCATCTGTCATTGATCCACTTTGCACAATTTATTTTGTTCCATCTTATCGGGAGTGGGTTTTGAAAAAGTTATGCATTGCGGATCTTACTGGACTGCGATTGACTCGCTCGAACGGAAGCACTGCTGTTATCGCGGTCTCCGCTGCAGTGCAAAAATGAAAGTTCTCGAGAATGAATGATTCTTACTCTAAACGGCTCCTGCACCACACCAGGCTTGCATGTTCAAAGGTGGAAGATCTTACACACGGGTAACTTATCAATTCTACGAGGAGTAATTAAAGCTCAAGGACAACTTTCCAAGATTAACAGGGAGGGCTTAAATTGTGAAAAGCTGGTACCAAATCAAACTCTGGGTGTGGTGCAGAGAACCAACGAAATAATCCTCATAACTCCAAGGTATTCGGAAAAAAAGTCAAATGGTGACCATGACAGATGACGGATTGCTTCCGCTGTATGACTGTTCTTCTCCTCATGTTAGCTACTCGCCGTAATTTGCTGATTCCTACATGATTCAGAATCGAAGTGCGTTAAGAGATTGTAAAAATTTTGTTGGAGTCGCTACTTCCAGGAAACTACCATGAATAAATTTAAATTGTGACTGAACTCTAAGAAAGAAGAACGGTCGGTAGAGATTCTAGCACATGTATAAAAATGCAACAGCTACGAGTGCCACAGAGCGACCGCTCACGTCACCTTTCTCATCGACTTCCAACTCGATAGGACTTGACTTGATGATGGAAGAAGGAAGAAGTGAATGCATTTACACTGGCTCGCAAAGTGAAGAGTAGTGACCAGAGGACGAAATATGATTTGTGGGTGAAGCGTTGATTTAGTTTTGTCAGCGACAGATTTGTAAACGATTGACTTCTGAGTTGCAAAGTAATGCGTAAATAAAAAACAGAGTGCGCAGTGAACACATGCATATTGTCTGAAAGAGAAGCATGCAATTCATTGTGAGCATAGGCTATTATTTCCTTAGTTTGTGTGTTGCTTCTACATACGGAGTGATCTAGAGAATTAATAAAAGCAGTGCAGCGCAAACCGAAAGTGAGGAAAGAAGCAAAAAAAAAGTTTTCGAACACTTTTCGTCTACTTTTTCTGTAGCATTTCAACCTTCACGGAGGGAATTTGAGGTCGACTTGCTGGTTCGATCCAGTAATCGATGTGGCGGTAAACTGGGTTAGACGGTATGTCTATCCAGCTGACTGTGCGAGATTGGGGTTCACATTTTCCCTTCCAGAAAGTTCTCTACCATGCTCTTCTCAACGATCATCCACCATTTGAGCGCTAGTGGTGTATCTTGATCACGATCACACTCACTAGTCTGCTGATCAAAAAGCAAGGATTAGCGTTTGACCCATAATACAATGCGTTTAATAATTATTAGGTCACCCTACCCGATGTATCGGACTGCCTTAACAAACAGCCAATCGAAAATTTTCATGTACCACCCACTGATTCCTCAGCACAATAACCTTTGTATCACAACTTTAGCAAGAGCAGCCGCGTAACCACTACTGGACCACTCAGCCCCGTAAATGGCGATGGTCGGACACGGTTCTGTAGATCTTCGATTTGAGGCGCTCTAGTATCTTTTTGTCGCAGAAAACGCCAGTCATTGAGCGCTATTTGGATCATGCCGCACTCACGAGTGAGTTTACTTCAAAAGCCGAGCTGCCGTCAGACGAAATTGTTGATCAAATGTATTTGAACGCCGTAGTGCGCGTGAGCTCAGTGACTTTGAATTTTATGGAACCGTACTCATTCAATTCGGTTGCCAGATATTCCGTCTTTTGACGTGAATCTGAGTTCGAACATCTCCAGGCGATCGTACCAAGCTTGCAAGTGTTGCTCGAGTAGCTTTCTGTCCTCGCAAGCGAGCATAACTTCACCAGCGTACGGGAGCGACCATGGAACCGGCTTCTGATAAACTTGTGAAGGAGTGGTGAGAGCGCGGAACCGTGAGATATCCCGGAGCAGATGAGAAAATGCGTCGACGTGCCTGCGCCCGTTTGCACTGGACTCGTTGGGCTCGAGTAGAGCATGCGCATTTACTCAGTGAATTCTTCGGGGAACCAGTGCTGTCGTAGAGCATACCATATAAGTTCACGAGGTACCCAATCGAAGGCTTTTTCAGAGTCTAAGTCAAATGTACCGCTCTTCTTTTCTCGCGATGCTTTTCAAGCACGAGGCGAGCAGCGTGTGTCGCATCGGTGTTGCTACAGCGGGTCACAAATTCACACTGGCTTGTACGAGAAAGCTGCACGATATCACGAATTTGGCTGCCAACAAGTGCTCAAATATCTTCGTGCTTTGCGAGAGTAAGCGAATTGGACCTTCTTCCAAATTGGAATCGTCACGCTCTCCTGCCAGCTCCCAGGTACCTTCTTCTCACAAACGATCTGGTTGGAGAACTCCGTCAGCCATTCGGCAGAGAACCAGCAATGTGATTTCAATAAATCGACTGCTAATCATCTGACCCCTTGCTGTTCCAGTTTTCAGTTTCTTCAGAGCCGTTTCCGTCTCTTTCACTGCAATCTTTTTAACGGGACCTTGTACAGGCTGAGCACAGGGGCTGGTGGATGCGCAGAATTTTCTGTCGAGATGTCTCGAAGTGATCGTGTCACCGCTTCAATGCCCTCTTGCGATCCATGAGAAGGTGATATTCTCTCAATCAATGTCGAAGAACTTTTCTGTCCTCATTCCGGCGATGGTGAGCGTCAGCGAGACGGTAGATATACCGTTCACCATCCGTTTATAGCTTCTCGCTGACCTCAGCATAACGAGCGAATATTGCAGCACCCACGTTCCTATTTGCCGCATTCTTCGCTACAAGGTAATTTTGCCAGTTATGTTCTGTCTTATCTCAACACTGTAAAAGGTGGGAGTCACGTTCCCGAAAATTCATGTTCACAGTGGTGAAATTATGCGAGCTTACATATTCGAGGATTCGCTTGCCATCGACGTTACGTGATCCATAACCAAAATCACCATGGCTAGTACCCGTCCTTGCAACGCCAGCGTTCCCATTCAGGTCACCTGCGACAACGACAGCTTCCCTTGATGGTACCTCAGCTGTCCTATCGTCAAGCGGGGCCCAGAACTCGTCTTATTCGCTCGGAGCAGCCAGTCTGCGATGCATACAAGAGGTGGTATCATTGGTTCTCAACTGCCACGCCGACCTTCATCGGAGGCCATGGATTATTCAACGTTCACAATCGAATCTCGGAAACGCTCTGAGACAATTATCCCGACACCGTTTGTGGTTCTAGGACAGCCGCCAATGATGGCTTCGGAGCCAAACCTCTCTCTTCTTGCAGCAAGGCCATCTCCTTGTCTGTACTGCACAGAAATTTATTCGCCTACGCTTCAGAGTCCCAGCTTATTCGGGGGAGCGGCCCGTCTACGTGCCTACATTCAGCGTTGCAACGCGAATCTTCCATAAGTTGCGAGACTCTGGACTAGCACAGTTGCCGCCCGATGCCGTCCTTGCACTGGGGACTCTTGCATAGTTTTCACACTTGCCGGGCTTCGCAAGTGCGCGTCGGCTCCCGCGGACGGCGTCCCTCTGACTCGAGAAACATTGAATGTCATCAACCATATGCTGTGACATGGGTGTTTTCAGGCCGGCCTGTCACAAAGGCCTGCCGCCTGGAGCACTTGCAGGAGCGGACCCTACCACAAGAGTTGTTAATGGGATTTGTTTTTGCAATTTCCATTCATAGTCTAATAGAGGTGCAAGCCTCAAATGTTGTGATACCTCAAGAGGGTTGCCACTCTTATAACACTTCGTCTTTCACTGTTTAACATACTTCCCCGACATCACGCCGCATTCCTCTCGCTCGGTAATTGACAATGGCTACTAGAGCAGAAGTAAACAGATGTGCAACACGCTACAGCAGGATGTAAACTAGTAAAGCCTGTTACTCAAAGCAAAAGCTGAACGTAGTAACTACTACGCTGCCAACAAGGTGAAACAACAGTTTGTCTTACGTAAGATATTTCCTCTAGAATTGATAGAAGTAATTAACAAAAAAGAGCTTCGATAGCAATGAGACGAAGACCATGTCTCTTTGCTCATTGCACTCGCTGAGCATTAATGTCACGCTTGCGCATACCGGTATTCTGTGACGTGTTATTGCACGCCAATTTACGAAAGACACTTTCCGATGGTTTTGCTCTGTATGACTGTTGTTCCTTCACCGGTCTTGGCCAGCCTCTTATTATTCATCAGTTTACTTGTGTTCTGGCAACCACATGCTATACAGACAGCTGCTCACCGTTTATTTGTACGTATACCGCACTGGTGCACCCGCTTTACAGAATCTTGAAAAGAGAACACCGAGCAATATTTCATGAAGAGAGTCAAGCTCCGGACCATCAGAGCTCATCAGTTATTCATTCTATGACTATGCCTTTCATCAGCCCTAACAGTTGCTTTTTTTTTTCTTTCTGCTGCATCACAGATATCTACAGGGCGCATAGAAAAGATATCCTTTGTGTGCTTTCGGGACACTTAGAATGACGGAAATTAGAAGGAGTTGTAGGTTTCCGAATAGCTTCAATTCATTAATGTAGCCGCTAACATCATTGATGCCCAACAACCGAAGGCTATTCATAAATATTACTCTAATCACTGATCCATGTACAGTGCGGAGGAAATTACTTTTGGTGCACTCTCAACGTCAGCAAATATAAGGCTTGACGTCCCCTAGTAAATGCAGCATGAGAAGCTTGAGAGCCTGTCAACCGGGTCTTCGCAGAACGAAGTTCAAGTGCTATAAAGCAGCAGAAACACTGCACTCCACTTAACTTCTCCCTGTGGGGACTAATTAACAGGAAAATAGCCTAAGAAATGAATAGTTATAAAAAGCGATAATCGTTGGCTGTACCACAAAACATGCTTTATGAGAGCGAGCTTCCTTAGCCATCCTGCATTGCTCGGGTACCTCACAACCTCAGTACGCTAGGAATCGCACAAAATATTTCTACGTACGGAGCAAGAGTGTCAGCATTTCAAAATAGTTCGAAGAGAGAAAAAAGAACAAGTTTGATTTTCTCATATGTGCTATTCCTTCTCCTTTTGCCATCCCACAGCGAACCGGTTCAAGAAATTGTGTGACAGCTTCAGGCTGAAGCAATTACTGTAGGCCACCTCGAGCTCGACGACGTCGAATGATGACGCCATATTCTGAAGACCGTGAGGACAGTCAATGAGGGCATGCGCTTACCTATAGAAGGACATTTAGGTAATATTTTGCTGGAAATCTTCCATCAACGGCAAGCTCTGTGAAGAAAAGTGCCGAAGTGCGACATGGGCAGAATGTCTTTTTTTTTGCCCCCCCCACCCCTCTCATACAGTAGCGGTCAAAAGTCCGAAGACTGTTTTGTTTCTGATCTAACGCGTCATAAACCAACAAAAATGCCTCAAACATCATGATATACAAAATCAAGTGTGTAAAATACGATAGAGAATAGGGTTGCCCATAACCAAGCCTCAATTTCGAATAACACATTTTTTTCAAAAAATGACGCGTCAAAAGTAATACCCTTCCAGTATGAATGGAAAATTGAAAATTTGTAGAGTCACTGTGTGATTCTACGACGGCGTCGTTTTTTAGTGACATGAAACAGAATCAGAATCAAAGTCATCATGAGTTATGACATCCTTTTCAAAATCTGAAGTGGAATCTTACAGCGGTAGCTGAATTAAATTGTTCGGTAGATTTCTGCTGAACCGTGGTCACAAGATATGCGAGCTCTTTCCTCTGGCGCACAGCTCAGTTATATATCAAATCTTGACTTGTTTCCTTCATAACAGCATTTTTTGTGAGTTTGGGAAGGTGACAGTGAGAAGGTAGACTTGCATCGGATCATTGTCGTGATAGAGAACCCATATTTTCCGGCCACTTCTGACTATCAAATAGAAGCATTGCGTTCTTCGGACTATCCTTGTATTAGGGTTAGCCCAGTTTCGCTGGATATTAAGAACTGAGAATCGCCAAAGAGTCCAACATCCCCTCGTCTACGACAATGCTCCACCATTTCCTGACTGTCGAGATCTGGTATCTAAAATGAGGTTTCCAGCTGAGAGATCACTTCGCAAAGTTCACAACATCATTTTCAAGAAGGCAGAAGTTTGACCGGTCGCTGAGCACAATTTGTACCTCTCGCACCAGATTCGTCACTTGCCGCCAGAAGCTAGTTTGGCCATCCTGCTCCAGAAGCGGATGTATGGCAGTACTTCTGCTCGCGATCGACAGAGAGAAAAATTCGAAAATGTTGTTTTTTGGTAGATGATGCCGGGGGCAAGATAGGCCGTTCAGTCTTCGGAGTGGTAAAAGCTCCAATTTCTTTGTGCGCTCATTTTTGTGGCTTCGTCTATCTCTTTGTACTTGCACGACTCACGACCCGAGAAAATTTCGATAATAGCGACATTGTTGAGGTTGGACTAGTGAAAAACCGCCTTTCTTTGTACTTCGGACTGCGGGGTCTAGAGAAACCTCTGCAATGAAAGCAAAATTTTCCTTTTACGTGTATTCGTTTTAAACTTACACAGTACTTCACAATCAAACCAGAAACAAAAACGTGCAATTACTGTGGAGAAAAAAATTGTGATATGATGAAAACAGAAAGTTTCCGAACTTGTGACGCGCCGATTCCTAGATCTTTTTAGACTTTGGGTAGATATTTTGGAAAATCGTATTGCGCACCGTATTCTTCTTCGAATTTTGTATACTGTAGGTGAATTTGAGACGAATTTGCTGCTTACTGGCTTCGCTGGATCAAAAGTAAAAAAAGTTTTCAAATTTTTGACCGCTACTGAATATTAGGTTGTTTTGAAATAAATGCGGGTTTTGATGTGCCATACTTTATCAGATATTTTTTGGGTAAATTTATATTGATTGTTATACTGTTGCACGTCTCTGAGAAGCCCATTTCATTTATTTCTTATGCTTTTATTGGGTTTTAGAAGAACTCGCCCCTCAATTTTTTTTTGTAGATTGGAATCACAACCATCAAAGGACCGATACGAGCAGGTTTACTTCCATGAGCTTTGTCCATAACTCAACACTTTTCTAGGTAAATCTCTAAGATTCTTATTCAGATCATTCGATCTATTTAGCAATTGCGAGAGAACAATATCGAGGGGAGCATAGCAATTTCAATAACAAAAAAGTATTTTCAAAAAAGTGTGCGGAAATCCGGAAGAAATTGAACACTACGACTCATTCTGTTTTGACTTTCCACATCAGTTCAAGAAAGGCTTAAGTTGGCGACTGGACCATTAGAGTATTAAGCTATTAGGCGATTAAGATCGCACACTTTAAGGATTTCTTGCTCCCG
>KZ349706.1:8439-20187 GCA_002352805.1 Teladorsagia circumcincta | reverse complement strand
AAGATTTTGCAGCATGAAGAAAACCTCATGGCCATTTCATGGTTCGGTACACGCCCAGCTCGGCTCCATCCTGGAATTAACGAGAGATCGCGTGTGCTGTTGTTTCTCGTCTCACTCATTTCTCTACCTTCTTTTCCCGATCTCTCGTCTCAGCGTTAGATCTGTGATTTAGACATTAATGGCTAAAGATAGACTGCGAATTAGAGTGGTCAGGGGATCACGGGGTCGTCTTCTGATTGTCTATCTGATAAGGTCTCATGATTCGGGTTAATCTATTTGTGGAGCCCTTACATCGTCCATGACATCACAGGACACCGCGTTTTTATGGGACAAGGTCGTATTAAAGGTCGCTCTAAGATGTATTCCTCATTTTGTTCTCTACGTAGAGAGAATATCACTATTTTTTGAATGCGTACGTATTTTGGCAGGATGTTGTTCAGGCCAGATGCAAAATAGGCTCAGATGGTCAAATGGATCGCAAGAATCAGGAGATGTTTGCTGTTATGATTGGGCGCAAGCGCTTTTTAACACTGATTCCCCACTGCTTTATGCCAGAATTTTTTCAGCAACGCTCGGCGCTCGGGTCCATTATGTCTCGAAATTGCTTGTTCTGTGTGAACTGAAGTTTTTATGGGGGTAAATACTTCCAGCAATTTCCCGAAGAATTGACAACCTTGATCCCTGTGATTCAAGTCATTCGATCTTTCTGATTTAGTGTTAGTTGATACGCGGTCAGGGTGTGCAGGGGCTCATGCCTTGGGGGGGGACATCACAGAAGGGCCGGTGGTAACTGACACTAGGACTAAGCCTAGGACAGGGGAGGAACATCAGGGAGAATACATACTGCTCACATTTTCCATCCAGGATGCCTGCCATTCATTGTCCAAGGCTTAGTCCCAAGCACAATAATTGACCCACTAACTTGAATGTTACCCCCCCCCCCAAGGACATGAGCGCCGGTGTGCAAACGGATGGCCTGATTCAGATGTTTCATTTGTCTCAATAAGCTCTAATCAAATCAGCAGTTGATCTAAGATCTCTAACCATTTCTCATTGTGACGTCTCAATCCATTCTTGAGCTCTCCTTCGATTCACCTATGAGCGCTTTGAATAACTGGGAAGCTGTAAATGGCTTAAAGGGTTGATCAATGTTTCGTAGGTCTTTTAGAGTGGGAAAGGGCATACAGACGGTGTTTAGTACTTCCACGAACTAGAGACTTGGGTTCCACCTAATCCATGTGAACGATGTGCTTCGACTAGTTGCGTAGCATCTTTTCAGAGTCGGGTCGTATTTGGAGGTCGTCTGATTGACTTGGAAAGTTTTGTAAAAGTTTCAATGGTCTTCATATGACCCACCCTATGGTAGCCACGGTTTCTGGGATTCGGGTGGGATGTTGAAGGTATTCTTCGAGGATGTGACGAAGCGAGGAAATAGGAAATCATGCCCTGGCTGACCTCGTTAACCTACAACACCTTATAAACTTCATGGGTATTTGTTTGCTTCAGTACTTGTGAATACTGGTCAAATACATGGCGCATCCTTCGAGGATTCTTCAACGCCGATCACTCTATCGTCCTTACTTGTTAATTCGTCCTCTTAATTTTGTTAAATTGACCTGATTAATCAAAAGGTCAAAGCATTCCGAAATCAGTCCTGATCTCTTTAAAAGTAGGCTAGAGGGTCGATGGGGATTGTCTGCGCGCACTGATAAAGTTTCTGATCAAGTATCGTCAATTCGATTAAATTCCAATAGTGCGCTTGTCGCGCGCGATATCGCACCATGTGTTGTCGCTTTTGTCGCACAGTAAGGGCCATTTCCGGTTTGTTTAGAAGTGTTTTCCCTAATGGTGTTTACTGAATTATCACTGCTATGGGGTTAAAGATTCTTTGAAAGGTCCATATGTAACAAATTAGAGGGCGGACTTTGGCTCATAATGTTACAGTGAGTATTAACACATTGTTCTAACAACTGAATTTATCCATTTTGGTCTAATTTTGAGAAATTGATAAGTGTTTCTGTGGATCACGCCGCACATTCTACTTGCATCCAAGAATGTATACGAAGTGGAATGTGTGTTAGCATTTGACAATGCTCTGCCTGGACTCGCTCCTGTTGATAGCAGTCTGTGATGAAAAAAACAACAGTCCATTAGAAATCAATCTAGTAGAAATCGGTCTAGAGATCCTCCGTGATGCATGCGTGCACAAAATTTCAAGAAAAGCAGCCTAGAACCCACAAATGGGTCTCCCTTCGTCCCGTTTTCCGCATTGGAGCGAGTCTCATTGCTGATGACGTCATCAGAGCTCTACTCTATACTCCCCAAAGCCGTAGAGTCCGTGACTGGAGTCAGACGGCAAGGAGTTACCCATCCGCGGGCGTGTAGAGCGCGAACGGCAAAGGTACTACAGTGCTGGCCACTGGGGGCATACTCTTCGCTGCCAACGTGCGTCGTCCCGCACCCTTAAGCCGGTGTCAGACTTCGCGAGTCCGTGGATTCGCTAGCGACAAAGCCTGACATCTGTCTCAGAAAGCCGGTTCATCGTGGGGTCTGCCTTTAAGTCAGTATTTTTGTTTTATTGTCAAGTCCAGCACCGTTTAAAGGGCTCTGACAGGAGGGAAGGCTTGGTTGGCTTGAGTGGGGCTAAGTCCTAGGTCCAGTCATGCATGGGTTTGGTTTCGGTTCGGCTCACATATCCACGATTTTCTTCACCACAATTTGACCTTGCTTTCTCTTCTCTTGAGAGTCACTCGTCGGGAGTAGTGTAGCCAGCCTTGGTCTCTTTGTTGTCTGATTTCTAGCCGTTTTCTAGTAAATATGCTGAAACTATGGTAGCTTTTAAGCAAATATATGGTGCATTGATCAGTCATCTAGTAAAATGAGCAGTTTCTTTATAAATTGCGGAAATAGTCCTCTTAAGAGAATCAAAGAGTTTCTGAGTAGTACGTTTTTTTCTGTGAACATTTTTTCTTGTCTTGTACCTTTGTAGTGAAGCCCTTTCGTTTTACGGCTGTCTTTCACTTTGAGCCTTCTCTTCGTTGAATTTGAACATATAACAGCTAGTATGTTCTAAATAGAGAGCAGCTGCGTCTCCTGAATATTTTTAGTAACTCAAAGGCTTAAATTGTGTATTGTTAATGTTGCTTTTTTTCAAAAGATGACGTTTCTAGTGTAAAAGCGAGCATAAAGACGGCGTCAATAACTGAATTGTTTTCCGTTTTCTGTCTTAAATATTGTTTTCGAAGAATTCCAAAAACAGACGGCGTTATATAATAGTTAGTTAAACAAGATGTGACAGATGATTTGTGAGTGATGGTTGATGCCAAATGGGTAATTCGTGAAAATGGTCTTGTCGTCTGTCTTGTTTCCTGATCTCGGCTAGATAGAGCAAGTAAACGCTTCTGAGGGTGTCAAAGCAACAACCCCAGATCAAATTGTGTGGTAACTGCGGTCGCTAATGCAAGTGTGGATGACGAATAGACTTGAAATTGAAAAAAAAGGAAAAAGAAATCGCCGAAGAAGCTCCAAACAGAGGCCCTTTTGTTCCTTTTTGAGATGGAAAGGGGTGTGTGTGAACGGGTTTGTTGACCCTCCGAAGACCGTATGGTCCGCCGGCGGGCCACATCAATTCGGTCGTGTGTCAGCTATGGCCCGCCCGCGGGCCACGGCTTTAAATTCGTGGACAATCGCCTATTTTGCTAATTTTCCAAATCTTCAAGCAATGACTGGTTAGAGATCTGTATCGTAAACTCGCACACAGAATGCTGCTGTAACTGCTTATGTCTAACGCAAAATGAAAAAAAATACACTCATAGTGGGGCCACGGCTGCATCTCCAAAACACGCGCAGATTCAGGCGCCAGACACGTTTAGAGCGCGCGGTCGTCAAAGGGTAAACTTGCTTGCTCCGTGGCTCCTTTAGCGTATTTGGATTAGCCGCTACGTTGTCATCCACGTTGTATGTCACGGGATGTGCGCCGAGAATCTCGTTCATTTGCTCACATTTGTCAGATTTTTTCACTTTGCAAAGCCCTAGCGCCTTTGTCACGGGGTTTGTGTCGCGACAACAGCATTCTTGCAACTATCCTACCGACAGTATCAAAGATTCTTCCACTTGATGTCATCTGGGGTTGTCGCTGAAGTGAATTGTATTTCTTTCTCACATTTCTTTTTCAAAACTTTCCTATTACCAAGCTGTACACCTTCCTTTTGTGCAGTTCTTTCAAGGGGAGCTTCTAATCAAAAAAAAAATAGAAAAAGAATGAACGGCTGGATGGATGTTACTTAGTTATGTTCTGGAGATTCATCAACTTTTAATCTGAATGAATTTTAAATTTACTGCTGATTTTTTAGCACTATGGAATGCCAGTGCGTCGAAAACATGTGTACAGTCCCGAAGTTAACCTTGGCGAGCTT
Source organism: Teladorsagia circumcincta (assembly GCA_002352805.1). Lineage (NCBI taxonomy): Eukaryota > Metazoa > Nematoda > Chromadorea > Rhabditida > Trichostrongylidae > Teladorsagia > Teladorsagia circumcincta. The sequence continues at coordinate 15,772 of KZ349706.1, read as the reverse complement.
CTTATGCGGTTTTTCGAAGTCTATGCTCAGGTAAATGCGAACATTGGATACGTATTGTTTTTTCTTATTTATTTTGTTTTGTTTTCTGAACCGTTGTGTTACACAAGGAAAAAAAAAAACTAGCTAATGTCGTGGGTTCGTATAACTAGGCAAATGTTGGCATAGAAAAGGTCACACCGAAACCGAAACCAAAGTTGTCTTTGCCAGTAGCGGAAGCGGGTAAGGGATTCAAATATGAAGTAGCGCCGGTACTAAATTTCTTGATTGTGAAGAAAAAAAGAAGGTGAAAATCGGGATATAGATCTGTTATCCGGAAGTTAGTTTTCTGGGTGATGGACGAGTGGATGAGACAGACTCAGCGGTAAAGTTACTGGGCGCTCAGTAGGGAAAAAGAGGTTTGGAGGCGAGAGAGCGTAGAGGACGTAGGAGGTACAGACATCAACGGTCGGTTGTGCCTAGAGCTTGGGCTATGCATGGATGCAAATCGGTAGCCTCCAGCGCTCTTCCCATACCTTCTGAGCCGCAAAATTTCCATACGTCTGCGTTCCGAACCCATCTATATAGATCATTCACGGTAGAAAATTTTTCGATGGAACAAATAGCGGGGCGTGTCTTTAATAAATTTTCTGCTTTCCAGTTACTCCATTACTTTTGGAATCCAATGGCGTGCCTTTTCTAAAGCATGCTCTTGCTATTTCTTAAGTAACCTCTCGACCCACGCTGAGAGTGTTCCTATTCAACACCTCCATTTCTTTCCATAATCTTTTTTTGACGGTCTCGTCTCATGGGCAGAACAGTTCTGACATCTGGTTGTTTTCTGGGGGCTGCTGATTGGTGCCGATACTTGAAAGGCATTTCGCGCTCATCCGACTCTGAGAACTGGATTATCTTCGCCAAAAAAGGGCAGTCCCGGTTTGATGAATCATTTTTTGGAGGAGACCGAGGATTGGCCAGGGCGTCATCGGACCAGGACTATGGACTATGAATCGTGCAAATGATAGCTATTCATTTGCTGCCCCTTCACGACTGTTCGCTTTACTTAACCTTACTTTGTCCATCCAGTTTAGAAAACGGAATACTGGAAGAGGATTACTGAAAAGTGGTTTTTTTTATTCTGTTTGTCATGTGTAAGATCTGTTTTTGGGAAAAATTGGCATCCTCGAATATCTCCGGATAGTTTTCTGTTGTTTCTCTTCAGTGGGACCTGATTCCGTTGCGACCCCGTGGTTACATAGAGTTTCTTCAAAGATACATTCCGTAATTGAACAGCTCAAGAGTTGCTCCCGAAAATGAAAGTACAGGGAGTTATTAGGCCATAGGTGATGGAAAATGTTCAAATTCTCCTGAAAACCTTCGATATCATTTGGCGCGCCGATAGAATGGGCGCGGTTTGCGCCCTTGCGGAAATTTCATTGATTGTACCCATATCTTTGCCGTTCTTTTCGTATTTTACTATATCAGAGAAACATGAGCAAATGAGACTCCTGCAGGGCTGGGACGTAATAGTCGCTCATTTGTTATGGACTAGTCTCCACAACTGTTCTTTCCTTTTTCAAGAACATCAATCCCCACTCATTTAATAGCGGAGTGTGCATTCAAGAGATAAGATGAGTCAGTTCTCAAGCAAAGAACTTGCGACGTTTTCTTGGCTCCAAAGTACGTAGCAAGGACTCGAAGCGTCCGCCTACCCGCAAGCATTTTGAGATTGACTTCACGCTACTGTCAGCCTTTCTCCGATCTCTATCCTTCCTCCTCCTCTCATGGCGGAGTCTCTTTTCCGGACTCACACTCCTCTGTGCCTTAGGCAGCTGAGCAGAGCCTTATCCATTTCGGAGAGACCTCTTTAGGGCGATTCCTCCCGTTTATTATGCTTATTTCTCCATATCGGGTAACCAATTCTTGCAGTATCATGTTTGAACATCCCTCGCTCGACATCCTCTATCGAGAAATGAGCCTTCAATGAAAGTTACCTGCAGAAGAGTGAATAATCTAGCACTGTATCCGGTCATTGCTGAACCTAATTCCTTGTGGAACACCACCGAAGACCTGTGCCTTTATCTGATCATCTGAAGCTTCCTCTCCAAACTCCATTCTCCTCAGTCGTGGTGGGATTGGAAGCGCCATCTGACGGCCATTGTGGTAGGCGGAATCGGTGGGTGTTGAGTACAAGTGGCCCAAAAGGGTGTCATGTGAGATCTATGGGCACCCAGAGTGGGCGTCCAGGACTACATAGTGCCTGAAACTCGTGAAAGGTCATGTGGTTGAGATTCATTAGATACATGCAAGAATGCCCTTGACGGAGCTGATTGGAACGGAGCTAATCTAACGCTGGGCGCCTTGGCCATGGATCCTGTAACCACTCATGGTATAACCCAGATCTACAGAAATGATTGGATTGGTTGCAATTCTCTTCATAATTGAATAAATAAATAAACAAATAAATAAGTAAATAAGTATTTGATTTCAGTTTTAAAACTTCGTTACGTAGTGTCCAAATCGGAGTCGTACTCTTTTTTTTCTGGATATCAACCTTTTAACATCTAGTACGGATTAGGAGCTGTGCTCCCTACTGGGCCCTTTAGTCTCTATCGGCCTTTATTCTCCTAGTCTTTGCGTCGAAAAAGAGTTTCTTAGGTTTTACTGATAGCTGTGCCCTTAACACTCGGGGCCACCTCTGATCCCCATGGGATAATCTTCTCTGATAAGTGTGTGTAAGGTCTTTCAGGTGATGACTAGGAGTAGGATGACGAGGAAAGTGCAGAGAATGATCCCTTCAGGGTATTCCAGTGAAAGACAGCCTCGTCTGTCTCTCCCCTATCTCTCCAAATCAGAGTACATAGAACGCGCTGTGAGTCATAATTGTTGTCCTTAGTTACCTCAAGAGAACAGCGCTGGGTTCTAGATGGGAAAATGTGGCTAATTTTTCAATTCAAAGGTGTTTTTAGAATTGGATGTCTTTTTATAACCGTCTTTTTTTGATGAACATTAGCACATTCTATTCCCAATTTGTGGTCATGGCAGCACAGTGCCCCGAAAAGGCGTAGGAAATTTAACGTCGAGCGGTCAATTTCTGGGATACGCCACGTACTCTACTTATATCCAGAACAATGGGGACACTTGGATCGAACTCGGTCCATACAATATTATTTGATGAGGGGGGGGGGCGCCGGGGCAGTGTCAGCGTTTTTCTCGAAGAGTTCTGGTATTGACTTATAGATTCATGACAAATGCAGAGCTTGATTTGCCTGAGCCAGATTGGATCCAAAATTATCCGCTGGGCGGCAGGGAGATTTGGTCCGAAACCTGACCCCTGAATCGAGTAGGGAACATCTTCTCACCATTATACCTCCTTGATAACAGTGCAGCTCACTTTCTGAGCACTTGTCAACCTCCGGTAGGCTGATTGGCTCTATGGAAGTGCGGTGAGCACGCCGCATTTTTGGATACGGTAGGCGCGAAATGTATGTACATGAGGACTGGTGCCCACTTGAATGATGTGTCGATACGCTATGGAGAAGCTCACACATTCCTGCTTTTCACGGATGTCAAATGGCTTCCCCACCCCCACTCCCCTTAATTATCTACACTCCCCCTGGCTCACGAACTCCCCTGATTCTTGTAATACCAAAGCAGCGGGCAGCAGTCCATGTACATACATTTTGCTCCTACCGTTGACAAAAAAATACGGCGTGCTTACCACACTTTAATAGCACCGGTTGATTGATTATAATCGATCTCACAGTTGATAAATCTTGAAAGCGGCCACTGGATCGATAATTCAATAAAGCACAAATTTCATTCGTTCAGGAAGTCAACTATGATTGTGTCGGTATATCAGTGGTCGATATGCGATACACACCGAAAGAGGTGCGTCGTGATGGCGACAAAAAACAAGCGCTGTTATCGATCGAGGATCCTTTGCTGATAAGTGAGTGTTTGGACGGCTGTCATTTATTTATTGATTCTTCTGCTTTATTTCATGTCTTAAGCTTATCAGGTCACAGATTCGCTATCACTTTTTTGCTCCATTTTCTTCTCCTACTTTCTAAACCGTTCTTAATTGACTTTATCTTCGTCGTGTATTGTTAAACAAAATCCTAGTCTTCGAACATTTTTTGAGCTTAGATTTTCTTGTTTTTTCTGTTTCTTGTTTTGGGGTGGAGGTGGTAAACAGATTATCTTTCACCTAATACAGCTTCTAAGCTTTGATCTTCGTGAGGAAGTGCGTCAAAGACGCAAAGATGTTATCAGCTGCTTGTCTCTCTACCTTATTCCCTGTTCACAGCAGAAGAAAATAAATGTAGTGAACAGTCATCGGTGATATTTCCTCTGACTCACTTTCAGTATTGAGAAAGGTCAGCAAGAGAAGCGGCGGATGCTCAGTGATTTGGTATTTCCACCCGAGTTGATTATCTCACCACGAATCCCTGCGCATGACGTTTTCAAGAATGCGAGGCGCGAGGAATCGTGGTGGGACCAGTAACTCACAGTGACGATGCGTTTACCTGTGCTTACCTTCACTACTCCATTCACTAGAGAGGAATGTGAGAGGTGAAATGATCGTTCCGTCCGTTCTTGTCGTTTAATCGATTTTATCGATACTATCGATTTCGTCGAGTGGTAGCAAAAGGCGCTGGCCACGCGCGGTCCGAGGATCAAATCCTGGTTGTGCGTCGTCCGGCCAACCAAGCCTTCCATTTTTCAGGACTCGGGTAATTAGTAGTAGACCTGTCTGAGAGAATAAAAACACTAATTTGAATTGGGCTGCCCCCCCCCCGATTGTTCAACGGCAAATGTTCTTCTTTAATTCTTTTATCGAATTTTTCGATTTCGGCCCTTCTTCTGTATTGTAAACAACTGTGGAGTCCTTAATATGATCACAATGTATCTAATGGATGTAAGTGGTAAGTGGGAAAAGACGAGGATCCTCCGAGGGTTCTCTAGCATTTTCATGACTAGCAGATCAATTTTGTGCGGAACGACTTACCTCTTCATTGTCCCTGGACCAGGTTACGGTCCAAACATATGGTCCAAAAGTAAAATGGCAGGATTTAAGCGCTGGCTTGGCCATCACGTGTCTTATAAAGGTATAATAGTAGTAAAAGTCCGCCTCGAATGAAATGCCTCTACGTTCCCGATGCAAGCCATGTTCATGGCGCAACTCAGTCCTTTGGAAGGCGGCTGTCCTACTTCTTTATCTATTCTCAATGTCTTTAAGACTCCCTCAATCGATTTGTGAGACTGGGCGCCCTGTTGGAACTAAACATCGCCTGTGACTTCCACGTGGAATTCCCATTCAAAGAAAACACCACGAATTCATTCCCCAGTGATTGTGTTTTAGTCACCACCGCATCATCATGATGTTATCCAATTCCGTGTGTAGCTACCGTAATCTGAAAATATTGTCATGAAGTGGAAACACCCACTCCCTCCCCCGCCAAACTAATTGCATTTGTTTCATCGCTCGCCAATTGGCAGTATCATTCCTAGGGAATTTGAGTGGTGGTTCGTCATTTCAATGAGCTAATTCTGTTCACTATAACGTGCTGCTGAGAATTCACTTCTGAGGATCCTTTGTTCTGTGTCGATATGTGATTGATTTCAAAGTTCAGTGACGAAAACTGTCCCGCGCGCGTAAAATCAATAATTATGGAGTCATCTAGGCACATCCCTAGTTCAGAAACTGATGGAGCTGATGATTTCACTAATGGGCTTCTATAGTTGCTGTAATTGACTTTGTCCAATGGAAGAAATGTCTGAGAATTTGTGGCCATTTAAATTATTGTTTATTGATTTATTTACTTATTTACTATTTTACTTGATTCATTTTAATGTTTCATCCAAAACCTCAAAGCCACCTTTATTATTGGACGACGGAAGTGCTTGCCGTTCTTTCCGTTTTTGCCGTTTATTCGACTGTGCTTAGCTGAGATCCGGGTGATTATAGAGATCTTTGCGAAATGGCATTTCTAATCAGATAACAGAGACCGAACAAAAACAGGGCTTAGGAGACGTTCCTTGTGTGTCCTCTTTCTAGGAAGTCCCCCTCAGAAGCTACTGATAGCGTTCAGCTAGAGGAGATTTAGCCATCGGCTAATCGGTTTCCAGAAGGGTTGTGTGGCCGACAGAGGTGTTTTTTTCAGAGGTGGGAATCGATACACGAATCCCGGCTTGATTGGAAACAGGGACTTCATGAAATGGGTTAATGAAATGCCCTTGATTTTGCGAAGGATTCTTGGGATTTTTCTCCGACAATTGGGTCATTAGGACTTTGTGAGGCTAACGAAAAATGGATGGACTCCAAGCGGTTTCTTTTCTTCATTACTGAGAAAAGATATCTGACTTTGGTTTTTGGCCATTATTTCCTTTATTTGGGTATGCTTACATGGCCATACAGCTTTACCCATCCCGTCACTTCTTAAGGAGCCCCAGAAACGCCAGGCTCAGAACCAGAAACCATTTAAGCTAGCTTGGCCCCAGCATTCTTCCAAATTATTACCTTTAACGGCCAGATAGACAAGAGACTGGTTGCTATAGTACAAAATGGAAAAACATGTGGTGACGTCCAAGAACCTTACCACAGGGTAAAAGGAATGGATGTAAGCCTCGAGTCAGTGGAATATAGGCATCTAGGTTATCGTTTTCATCGTTCCTGTTCGTTCTTTGCAAAGGACTCGTGAATACCACTGTACCGGCTATTTTTCCCTAACCTGTACTCTAACGTGGTTCTCCCACATGTTCGCGAGGTTGGATGGATCAGGATGGGACGATGGACTTGGAGCCGGTGGAACCGCGTAGGTCCCGAAGATGACCATTGTTTAGAGCGTCAGCTGAATGATGCTGTTTCAACCTCTATCTCCTCTAACCCCCCTTTTGACTCTCCCCTTTGGCCCAAATGCGTCGAGTGTAACCCTGAATATATACTGAGCCCCAAACTTTGCTTTTTTTTTCATGGGTGACATCAGAATCCCAAAATCCATACTATCTGTGAGCGCTGCCAGTAACTTTTTGATTGCCTACTCACTCATAACATTTTTGAGAGACAGAAATGAGGGATCGCAATACTTGATACCTCGCAGACCACGCCTACTGGTATGCCACGCCCCTTGGCTGAAGCTAAGAGATGCAATGCTTCTTATCAACTTGCAATAACATGAACAGTCGTGTAATGGTGGGCCGTTCCCACTAAGCCGTTCCCGTTTTTATAAGGCAAACATAATAATGTGCCGCTGCCCACTTGGGTAACAGAGAGCATTCACTTCTACGCTAATCGTAAGTGGATTTCGCTGTTGAATTTGGCCTCCCGTTATAATCTTCCTATCCTCTGTCTTTA
>KZ349697.1:4951-17073 GCA_002352805.1 Teladorsagia circumcincta | reverse complement strand
AAAAACTAACGACCAAAAGAAACCGTAGGCATAATTGTAAGCACCCACTGCGCAAACATCCAACTACTCGGATGAGTATTTCGTCATACCTGGAGGAGTACGGAAGTGAGGGGGAGACATCACCTTCCGCACGCGTATCCCCAGTGGATCTCTTAAGGAGGGAGCACAAGGGGAGGGAGTACAGCGGGAGGCGTTAGCGTTTTCAGGGGAAGTGAGTCCGGCTGTTACAATGGGCAAGACATGTAAACACAAAAACTTGTGAAGAAGCCGAGGATACGCGAAAAAGATGAAACGGCTGTGATACCCCTACGTTGCCTGCGAAATGTAAGCGCTTCCACAACGCGCTGACCCCAACATGTCACAGGGTCCGAGTTATTGACAGATGGTCCATTTTATCTTGAAATGTCCTTTTTTGTTGTTTTCACAATTGCCGGATGTAGTGGATGAAGAGCCAACGCAAGTTGTGCTCACATTATGTGCACAATCTATCAGTAATTTCTGTACTACTATCATGATAATGTAATATGTGAAAAAAAGTGTTTCATTAAAAAGCGTTTATCTCTCGGGCTTTCATGTTTGGTTTGGGCATTTTCCATGCACTACGTTTCATAATTTTAAGGTCACCTCCAACTTATGCTCCTCTAGAGCAAGCAGCTAATGCAATTATTTGGCAACTAATGGCTGCCTCCCATCACAAACAACCTCTGTAATTAAATCTTGGTCGCAGCACATTCCACCTTAACTTCTTTATTAAGATTTTCAAGTAGGGATCGGTTTTCACACCGTTCCATTTTTATAAGCTCACCCTGAGAACATAAATAATTCATTGATGCTAACGGCAACTGTACAACAGTTAAAGGAATCTTTCTCGGAAAAACCATGATTATTTTTCGCTAATAAATCACTGGCGTGAGGCTATCGTCCACAATAAGAACGAAAAGAACAAGAAAATTGCATCTGCTTTGGTAAACAATTAGAAAAACCGAGGAGAATGGCACGCTTCGAATTCCCGCCGGAAATCTGTCACAAATGCTAGTGATGGGAACTTGCTTCTTTTGATGTGGTCACCAGTAACTCTTTCTGACCTTTAGACTTACTGTACAAGCATCCTGCACTTCTAACGTATCGTAGTCTATCGATTGTTTTGTCTTCATTCTTCAAAACCGAACGCTATCACACGATTCTCTCAATGCGTCGTATTATACGTAGGCGCCCCAAGGCGCATCCCCTTTCCATGCTCCCCCTGAATTACTTTCAATTGTCCATGGACTGAGTTCTTGTGAGTTTGTTTCTCTTCGGAAACCGAGTCTTTTTGCGTGAAACTTTGTGTTGTCCGTAGTAATCACAACTGACACATTATTGTTGGGAAAAGAACGCAAAAAGTTTCCAGGAAAGATTCCTTTAGTAATGTGTGGCTCCTCCTTATTAAAGCGCAACATCAAAGAGTCTCTGTGGCATAGTGGAATCTAGGTTCTAAAGCAGTTCTTCGACGATTGCTTCTCAGGCTTCGATAATCGCGTGCTTCAGCTTTATGTACTCAGAAACTGACGATTATGCGCGTAAACCTTTCTACATGATGCCCCTGAGGTGCTTCATCGAATTGAGTACGGAATCGCTTTCCGTGGCAGGACACGTATGTTTTAGGATTGCAGCCACTCATTCCTTGAACGGCTTAGGTGAACAGCAGTATTGCCTTGTTGAAAGACGTGGTTAGATTGACGGCTTAGAAAGATCGCTAGATGTTGCTTTTTCGTCCTGGTAGTCCTTGTACTTCATTCTGCAGTTTACGAAGGCTAGTTCCAGCACGAAAGCATTACAGATTGCACCTTACACCATTATACAGGGGTGGCCAAAAAAAGACATTTTGCTCATGTCGCACTTTGGCCCTACTTTCTCCCAGGGATTGCCGACGTTGGTGGAAGTTCTTCAGCATAATATTCCTTAAATGTCTCTTTTTAAGTGGACGCAATCCCTCCCTCACTGCCCTCACAGTTTTCAGAATATGGCGTCATCTGTCATCGCCGTTGAGCTCAAGGTGGCCTACTGTAACTGCTTCAGCCTGAAGCTCTTAAACAATTTCTTAAACAGATTCAGTCTGGGATAGGTTCCTAGGGACCTTAGCTCTAACTGTGCAAACCCCTCGGAACCCGCTCTCTGGAACCCGTCGTAACTGCACGATCCATCGAGGACCCCATTGAGCTCAACCAGTGCACCATGTTTCTGGGGCAAATTTCTTTGATGCCGTCCACTTAGATGGCCACTATGAAGAAATTCTTATGAAACGAAATGTGCTCCTCATTTCTAAGTTGGGCGGACTCGCTTCGAACCGAGCAAAGTGCGATTAAATCCATTTGAGTGAGAAAACAAAATGTCGTTTTTTTATTGCCCCCCCCACTTCCACTGAAAATTGCGACGGCTGAAATGGACCAGCTCTCTCCGTAGGTCACGCCATGAGCGTTGTTGTGTGGTCGAGACAGTTGAACTTCTGAACTCCTGATGAATCTATTCAGCTGTATGGTGAGATTGTGGTGCAGGGTTACTTTCTTCCAGTCTCTCGATAAGATAAGTTAAAGTTTGCGAGCTCAAGCCAAGCCTCCCTGTGGTAATACGGTAATCCGTAGCGTCTTTTTCATTGCTTCCTGACAATTTCCGCGCTACTTCTCACTGCTTTTTTTCATTTGAACAAAGCAAACGATGCCGTTGCGATAACAAGTCTTGGAAAACATGGCGATGCATTTGTTGCATGTACTCACCTTCAGAATCTTTTTGATACGCTAATTTCTTTGTTCTCTATAATTAATTGTACACTTTCTCAGGGTAAGATTGTAGTTATGAAATCTATGGAAACAGAAAAATATTCATAAAAAACCTAATAAAAGCTAAAAGGGTAAAGGATAGAGCATCTTGCCGTTGATCAATCCTTCTCGGAATGCGGCACATATTCTACATCCATTTTACATTGTAGTGGCAATTTGACTGCGAAAGCAGATAACGTCGCTTTATTTTCGAAGAAAAATTTTTAATGGATTTCCTTCTCTGTTTGAAAAGTATGTGGACACTTGACAAAAGAAAAAAATAACAGGGATTAGAAATCAGTGGGGTCTCCGGAGTTTCTGTTTAGCTTGGTCATCCTGTCCGGCATAATTTGAACCACGTTTGCGATAGCTGCTTCGCCGATGTCGACCCAAGTAGCCTTCACAGGCGGATTCAGATCATCCACGGTTTTGTATTGACGATTACCAAAGTAAACTCGTTGAACAAGCGTTCCCTATAAGGTTGCAGCAAAGAGACCGCACAAGGCAATCTATCGCTTCAGCAATATTTCGTTTGAGCCATATGCAATGATTTTGATTTGATCAAAGCATCCATTAATGACGAAATCCATCCGGCCGTCAAGACCGACCTCTTTTCATGGGTTGAGATTATCAAGACGAAAATGTGCATGAGAAGTTGTTTGTTATAAAGATAGAATATTTTCGGAAAACGGTGTTCTGTCCCGGTGTCCCATCCTATGTTGCCAAGTTTTCGCAAGCAGACTCCATTCTTGCCAACTTGTACTGAGCCTCCGAGTGAGCAGCTCTTCATAACGTCTATCCAATGGCGTATTCATTTGAACGGATGAGGCGCAATAGCCATTCTCAAAGCTGGTAAACTCATGTGACCTCGGATCGACATTGAAGAATTTGACAGGATGCGGGCTACTACTGTGTTCTTCTGAGCAGTCAAGGATCGTGGATGGCTCGAAAAGTGTGCTGAGTATAATTATCGGGGTACCGGTTCCAATGCCTGAAGGAAAACTACCAAGTTGTGGTGCGATCTCTCGATTTTAACATTTAATATCATGTAGAGCCCTAGCCTGAGCTTGTTCGTCTTTAGGAAGAATCTGTCACTAATAGGTATTACGACGAAGTGAAAACACCAAATTCGGACCGAATCCGGTGGAGATGCCTGCGCCAAACTGATCTCTTTCAAGTGTCCACATACTTTTGAAACAAGGAAGGAAATTCCATTCACTTCCTTTTGTTGAAGTAAAGCGGTATAATCCGCTTAATTTACATAGTTAGGTTATCGACTACGAGCAATCGGTTGAGGAGGGTATCGTAGCACGAAGCCTCTTAGTTACCTTTTAAATGTGGAATTTGAGGAGTCCACTTCTGAAACCCACTGTATAAGGGGCGGAAGTGGTGTAGTGGCAAATGGCGCTGCTTTCCACGCGCGCGGTCCGGGAATCAAGTGATGAGTTGTCCGGGCAATTAAGCATTCCATCCCTCCGGGCTCGATCAATTGGTACCAGAATTGTCTGGGGAATGAAAACACTATTGCGCATCGGCCGACTCCCGCTGGTCATTGTACAGGCCAAATCGCATCAAAATAAAAAGCTACTGCAACCAAGATATGATCATGGGGGTTCCTTTCAGTGAGCAGTATGCTGAAAACGTTAGTTTAAAATAGTAAATTAGATTAATTAGAATAAATTCGTTGATTACTCATTCTCGTATTCAAAATTTGAGGGTGAGCTTACAATTATGAAAGGCAATGTACTATTCACAGGTGTGGTTGGGTCATATCACAGTTCTATGCTGATCTCTGTCGTATGGCTGAAAACGCTGCCAAGTCTAACCGTAAAATTCTATTGAATGGTGGTATTGAATTCGAAAAGAGGCTTGAAGTGGCTAGAAAGGTAAGCACAGTAAAATTTTCATTTCTCAATGAGTGGCCAATATTTTGTTCACCAGATTTTCCCTCTTCTTGACGATGCTCTGTACAAGTTTAATGTGCTCCGTTTGGCTTGCCTCACCGTCCTTCACGTAAACGCATGCACGAAAACGAAGTGAGTCGTTTTTTCGCCTTGCGAACTTCTCGAGCAGTGTACATAGTATGCATTCAGCGTGGAACATATTTTGAAATATGGGAATGAACTATTGTCGCTAGAAGAACAGTATCTCAATAAGGATGACATTGCACTTTTCTACCTGAGAATTGGTTTGACACATATTCACAATTTGGATGCGAATCACGGTAATCATGTGCGACTGTTAAATGGAATAGAAGAGGTAGGTTTGTCCTGTTCATCCAACCTATTTTTGAAGCTGATCTATTAGGTTGGAGAGAAAGTGCTGCAACACTCCTTCTTGAATTTTTCCTTTTTTTCTGAAAAATTCATGTGGAACATTCATGACCAACAAATGGTGAGCATTCCTCATGCTTCCATCCACTGGGTGGATATAGGTGTTGCAATCAGTAGTTATACGAGAAAGTCAAAAAAGCTTGAGCACTTGTCAATCTGCACTCTAAGTCATTGTGTAGTATAAATATCCCCATAGCTATGGCCTCATGTCAACCACCACTACTATCAGAAGTAGCTTCAGCGAGAATGTCGCTAAAGCTGCAGCGGGCTTCACCTGTACCAGCGCTTTCGATCCGTTGATATTTCTGATCCCTCGCAGTCTCCATTGCAGGTGGGGCTGTCATGGAAGCCTCACTACAAATTTTTCGATATGGGCGCCATTTTGAAGGTAAAGGTTTATGCTGCAAAACTGCAACACCAAGTTCACCAAGGCAGCTCGCCGAAAGCGCTTGTTTCGCGATAATGTTTATTTCCTTCATGACGTTGCAACTCGCCATGTTCCGATATGAACCACTGAGAAATCTGAAGCTGCGACGAGATTTCTCACTCACTCAGCGTATTCCTCTCGGTGAAACTCCCATGGTTACCACCTCAACCAATCTCCAATCATTATCTCTATGACGAAAAAATTAGATAATCAACTTCAATTCGAGAGCAAGGTCACCTGTTTTATTGACTTCACTTCGCCACGTTTTAGAAAAAGAGCATCCAGAAAACATCTGAACATCGCGAACAAGTGGTGGACACTCGTGGTTGATATACAACTGGTCAGGGTTTGTACACAAAAAAGATAAAATTAAAACTAAGAACGGGAAGAAGTGTTATGTCCGCCATACAAGTAGATGAAAAAGGAAGTGCGCCACAAATGCGATGGTTGCAGCTTACTGAGCGTTTGGTGTACCAATGGGGGCCCAACTCTTTGGTCAAATTTGGTTTGGTCAGGTGTGTGTTACCGAATTCTGGATCAGGATCGACTCTCTAAGGGCACCTATACTGGCTCCATAGGTTATTTTGTGAACTCGATGTGGCTCATCCAGGGAACGGTTCGATTAAGGCCGAATACCATCCGATTCTCATCAGGACTATAAGCAGTAGGATAGCACAAATTTTTGAATCAATACCATCGAAACGATATGAATGTTAGCCGAAGGTGTGGCGCATTGTAACATTTAGCTATAATTTTTTCCGATTATCACTTCAGCTGGATGCGGACCTCGTGGCTTGAACGACGAGCTGAAGTGTTTGCCCATTGACATGAGTAACACACTTTTCGTGTCACGGCGGTTTTCTGAGCTTCCTGGAAGCCTTTGTAGTTTCCTTCAAAGAAGGACTCCACGATAAGGTTCGTGGTCGGAGAAATGGGATCCTACCTAGCGGAAAAAAGGACAGCCTCGTGAGGGTTCAGACCGACACGCAAATCGCTGCGGTGGGCATGACCCCTGCCATCTAGCATGGCCGTCCCCACGCCGCTGTCGCCGCTGCCCGCCCACCCCTCCCGTCTGTCTCTATTCGCATAGTGGGGACAGAGCGTTGGTGAGGGAAGCATCGTTGAGACGCACCTAACGCGCAAATCAACGGACCAAAGGGGGTCCCGTTTTTTGGTTCTGGGCAGTTTTTTGATTTTTCATCACTCCTGCATCACCTTAACCTTGTTTTCCAGTGGGCTGTCTTTTCATCTATGAGCTCCACCCATAATAACTCTGTAGAGGTCGAAATTCTAACGAGTTATGGCAATTTTTATTTCTTTAGATATTTCGAAGAACGTATGGGGTGCAGCAGCCATACCCGAGCCCTGATTTGCTTTTTTCGATTATGGCTGAACAGGGAATGTTCTTTCCGTTTCGTCAGTGAATTTCTTCTATACTGAGGACATACTTCGAAATAAATTTGTTGCTCGTTACTTTGCGATCTGTTTGAAATTTTTGTTCTGTTAATTTGCATACTCTTTTTCTTATCGGTATCCTGAATAGTAGTGAACAGTTTTCAATTATTCGTGTGTGCACTAGTGCTTTTTGTTTGCTTCTCTTTTTACTATTTTCCATGCTGAAAATTTTGGAGTTACTGGCCTTCCTGTCTGCTGGGATATTGTTCTATGCAATCGTCCTATTCGGTGATAGATATACTAGCTCATTATTAGAATGATATATATTGGTTGCTTTAAGGACCTGAAGTATCAGTTGGCATGATCGAAACATTCTCAGCTATAAAGATTTTGATCTGTTTGAGCTAAACTCGATGTCTTCTCATTTCTTTTTCTATTAAGTGGATATTTAGATCTCATCCACTAAGGGAGACACTGTGGTTTAGAGCGCTCAACCATGCCATCCAGGCCATGGGAAGTTTTTTTTAAACTCAGAGGAGGAGGATAAAATTAAGCTCAGAAGGAAAGGCGACGCGGAACCGTGGGCGTCCTCGTTCCCTGGGAGGTTTTCTCCCCCTGCTAGGCTTCTAGCTGATCACTAGGTGGGTAATTCTTCCATAAACATTCATGTTATCCTGCACAAGAACACGCATTACACATAAATTTGAAGAAATAACGGAATAAGAAGGCTGATAGCACTCCGCAACCTTAAAGCAACAGTCTCAGAACGAATTCGAGGCGTTAAGCGGTCGGTAACGAAGCGGTAGGTAATGAGTTGACTGGTGATAAAGAAAAAACAAAGAAATCCACTGGGTAAGCTTCTAAACAGGTTTCACCTGGTGGACGAGTTGTCTGAACTACTTGCTCCTCCGAATTTCAACCGCATTTGCCCTAATACAATTACAGACATGCATCATATAAAAATAGAAACACAACAATCAATTGAAATAAGTAAGTAAATCCCATAAAAAGACGCGGCAATGATTAGCAAATGGGCGTTCTCTAAGATCTTTGCGAACGCCCCTGTCAAAGACTCCTCCTGTCTTCTTTGCGGCTTTCTGAGATGAGTTTTTTGGTTAGTGACACTTCCTATGGTTTTATTTAGGGCTAGTGCATCATTCCCAACTCATAGCATAGAATTTTTAGACCCCTGCTGAGACTGTTGCTTTAAGCACCCCTTGAGCCAAATTGGCTTGATACTACGGTACACCGCAGCGTCCCCCCCCCCCGTAGTTGTTGAGACATGAGTATAGATTGGTGGGAACATTACCATATCTTCTTGAATTTGGTCTGATATTGTATTATGCCGTCCTAATGTTACCTATGAAGATCTGGTGTTTCCATGTTAGATGTCATGGGTTTAATTGAAGTTGGAAAATAAAAAATCTGATAATTGAATTGCTGAAGTGATTTTGCCGTTCACACCGCTCCTCCGAGGTAGTGGAGCTTGCAGCTCTTTGTTCAGTTACGTATTTCTCGTAACGATGGTTTTTAAATGACGTCTGTGTCAGAAAAATTGCTGCAAAATATTAGGTACTAGGTCCTATCGCATCCGGCAGCACTGACCGTGGCTGCTGTTGAGATAGCTATTCACGCGATAGCGGTACATGAGACCGCGCGCCAGTATTCTGACAACGAATCTCTTTTAGGATGTTGGACCGCTTTCAAAACGATTTGTTGCATTTTATAGGGACTCTCACGTCTGCAAAATTTAAGTTCACGTAGCGGCTCCTGTTGGCCAAAAAAGGATAGAAAAAATTCACGTAGTGGGCGGTGCCTACGGAATTTCGCTGGAAATCTGCCTGTAAGGGATGCTGGAGATCCTCGCAATTGATATAACACCTAGCTGGCGCTATTAGGAGCAAATCTGGAAGCTTCAACCAAAAAGCAACAATTTTGTCATCACGTGGAATCGGATCTTGTACCGTTCTTTGTACTTTGTGGTTTCACGGGGCCGCTCTGCGAAATAGACCTTGGTTTTCAGCCCACTCATGAGTTTCTATAGTAAGCAAAACTGTTTTGAAAAGGGCTCGAAAAAAAAGCTGAAAAAGAACTCAAAAAAAAACAGCGGTCACTGAGGGCACGCAGCTCCTCGGCCATTCGCAAGCGGAAAACTCACTAATCACCTTCGCACTGTTCGGTGAACCCGTTCCCTGTGCTTGAAACAGTCGCTTCCACTCGCCGTCGGTTGCTGACCAGTTTTCACTAGAGATGGGATGGTAGCGTGTGCAGCGAAGATCAGGGGTCGCACGTCAAGCCATAGGGCTGCGAATGCCCACTGGACGGCAATGATTAATCCAACATCCGTCAAGGTTCATTTTTCAGAACCATCAGGACCTTGCCTATCACACAAAGCCTTGGAGATTCATTTGAGGACGCTGAGGTTCTATTCATCAAACTACCACATGATGAGCCTTTGATAAAGGCCAGCGCGGACGCATGGAGTGCGTCCGTACAGTAAACGGTAACAGTAAACATGGCAATTCCATGTTAGCCTACTTCCTTTGTTTATTGCAGTGGTATATCTTCTTCGATTCTTACGATGCTATGGAAACCCTAAACGTTAACGGGGTTCCAAGGAGCAGACCCATGTCGTCTGCGAGGGCGAGAAGGGGGTGTCATTAGCTCAATATAGTCTCTGGAACCAGTAGGGTTTGGGAGTTGGTCGCTTGCTGCAATATTATTTTTTAATACCGGGATATAGGAATTGTGGTGAAAGTATGAGGGGCTGCGTTCTACAGATGAAGCCGGGCGAGAGCCTTCATTTTGAGTTCAGGAAAGTTTTATTTTGCGAACTACTCAGCGTTTGCTTGGAACCGTCATGGTCTCCACATTCGTTGCTTAGGTCTTGAGGGAGGGGAAGCGGTTTCACTGGTCAGATCGGCCGCAGCGAAATAGTGACTGGAATGCGATCAAGTACGGTGACGGCTGGCATCTGTTCGCCCATCGCGGCACTCCGAAACAAGGTCGTCGAATTCATCCAGCCCACAAACCTCAGCAACAAAATCCTTCAGTTTCGATAATCTGCTACCATATAAATTACAAAATCCGATCAGAGTAGGAGGAAAATTGTTCAGGAATATATAAAAACCGTGTGCAGAAACAGTTCTCTTTGTCCAGAGGCATGCGGCTAGGTTTCCAAAAATATGAGCTCACAGATAGCTCCAAGGCAATATTCAACAGTTTGTAAATAATATTCATTATCACATGATAAATCGTCTTCAGTCTCCTAGGCATGTCTTCGAAATTCTTCAATGGACTACCAGCCTGTAATAGCAGAAACCATTGCGAAGACTCATTGTAGAGAAGTATGTAACAGTCTCCAGGGACCATTGTTTGAATCACGGGTGAATTTTCCGGGTATTTTGAGCTTAAAGATCAGAAGCGTTACGTGTATCAATATTGTCGTGGAAGCGTTTCACATTGTTATGAGATATGCAATTTTTATATGATCTGCGCGACCTTGCCAAACTTCGTAGCCTTGTGAATCCTCCATTACTCCTTGTGACTCAATACGTAAGAGGGTGGAAGGAGCGCACTAAATAGAAACCGCGCCTCGTTTCGGTCTTACGAATCTAAGAAAGGAACTTACCCTTGGCGCAATAGAAAAGCCCCGGGATAAATCTGGCGTATAAAAGATCATGGCGTAGGCTGAGCTGCGAATGAACTGCAGGTGGGAAGGAGAGCGAGAGAAATATCGTAAACCTTAAAAGTAAGGCATTTGATGTAGTAGGAAGACGAGACACAACGATCACAGAAGGCCATTGGGACGCGCTGATCACCGCATCAATCGCAGGGGTGGGTAGCGTCGCAACGGGGGTCTATTGCTCCACGTCGGTAAAGATTAGCGCCTTAAAGGACGAATTCACGCAGAAAAGACAACACACTTCGAAATGACTTAGCGATGATTGGTTTTACACTAATGAAAGAAAAATCCTGGGAAACGGCCCAGAACCCGAAAAATTGAGCCCCTTCCTTTCCTCTTGATCTCGGCATTGATGCGACTCCCATCACTGTGCCCTCTCCAACATAACGCTCTCTCCGCTATCTAATCACTCGCCACGTATAGACCGGTGGCGAGTGACTAGATAGACGGTGGGCGTGCACTGGCCAGCCGCGCCGAGTTTGAGCCTATAGGTCAACGAGGTCAACTCCTTCGGTGGCAGTTGCACTTCTGTACGCACCCTCAGGAGGTCCGCGGATCCCTCAACCAGGTGAATTACTCCTGATTCGACTTTCACCTTTGATCGTGAATTCGTCCTTTAATCGCGCAATTTTTGCAACGAAGATGGCTGGCCCAGGTAAGTAAGTGCCTTAGCGCTGGATTAAACAAATGGTCTTACGTTGTATGCACGCAGTTATGCTTTCTTACTAGCTAGCGATAGCCCGTTGAAAATTTGGTATGTACGTGGATGAGCTGCTGCACATTTGTTTTTATGTATTCCGCGAAATCATACATACTGTTGTAGTGAAAGCCTATCTCAGCAGGCTGCACCTCAAAGAAAGGAACCCCTCAATAGTGTATGATGAATTCTTTGATTGTGGAATGCCATGTGCTGGCTACAGGTTCAGCGGTTTTATGTGTAGCTATGGGTATTTGCCATTCTTCAGACCACTGCACCGCTATATCAATCGTCCCTGCATACTGTGAAAATCCGCCGACCACAGTGTACGTTTGCAGATTTTTAGGTCATCTGCATAAACCTTTGCTACCTTTCTGAAGCCTATTTGGAATCTTGGTTGTGAAAATGGAAAAGAGGACGATGATAGCAAACCTCTTTGAGACTATGCACTTCTACTAGCTTAACATAAGAAAATGAACCTGCAGTTTTGAACTGGAACGTTCTACCACAAACAAAATTCGAAATCCATTTAATGAGGATCCGGTAAGAACCAAGGGCCTCCACCTTGCATACCAGTTTTTTGTGTAAAACTCTGTTAAATGCTTTTGCAAGATCCAAGTAGATGACGTCGCGACAGTACTTATTATCTAAAGTTTCAGTCCAGTCGGTCAGGCATTTGACCAGATTTGTTTCAATCGAGCGACTTGGAACAAACCATGTTGATGCCTCGAAACAACTTGATTAACCAGTGAATGACGATGCGGTTTTTTAAGACTTTCTCAACATATCT
>KZ349692.1:2517-18328 GCA_002352805.1 Teladorsagia circumcincta | reverse complement strand
GAAGAGAAAGACAGAGACACAGACAAAAGGCGTGACATCATTTCCAAGGTGCGTATTGCGGAGCTGGCGATATGAGTCCTATCACCAGGGTGAATAACGGTAGAGGAATTCCCCGACTCTGGCTCTCTGCAGTGCGAGAGTAGTGTCGAGAGATAAGTGTACGCGCGGAGAGCACAGACGGCTCGCAGGTGGCGAGAGCTCATATCCGCGCGGAAGAGCGGGAAAAAATTCTTGACAAGCAGTTGCCGTTCCTTCAAGCAATTTTCACTCTGCCCATCACGCACCTCGTGGCTATAGCCATGAAAATTGCATAAATTGTTTGCTGAACATCAATCTCATATGCGAAGGGAATTGTAGTGCTCAAGTAATCATGGGATGTGATTAAGAAGTTTGAGCGCAATCACGAAATTTCAGGAAGCTTTTTTGGGAGGTGTTGACAGGCGAACGTGCGTGCGGCTTCACTGGCTGGAATGTGAACACGTGTATCCATCTTGTCAAAAGGAGCATGATCTATGCGATTGACTGCTTCTGATGACACATACGCACATCGTGAAGAGCTGCGTCGAGTGGCATGCTCAACCTTCGCGTTTTTAAGCGACTGAAGCTGCCCACCTCCCGCGCCTTATGACACTGACAGCTTCCTTTGACCTTGCAAAGCTGAACAAGGTTCACGGACTAATTCTCAAGTTACTGGGGGCGTTAGTGTTTAAAATTGCTTCAATGGGGAACAGGGAAAGCAATGTGTCGAGAAGTTTCGTGAAAGGATCTGTTCGCAAGTAAGGGACCCATATCTCACCATTGTCTGCAGGTCCTACTCCCATTCAAATTACACCTGACGTTTCCAAAACGTGCGCTGCATATATTACTATTTAATGCAGGCAGAAAGAAACAAATTCAAGTCTTTTCTTGAAAGTATAAAAATTCCGTGTAAATCTTTCTAAGTTCCTTCATTGCAACCAACTTCCTTCTACCTCACGGAACTGCGCTGCCAACTTCATCAAATATAATCTCCTCCCTCCAGAAATCCAATTGCAAGGAGTCTGTCGAGGAATCCTTGATAGGGTCTCACCCTAATGGAAAGTGGGATGGGGTTGTTCCATTGTATGTGCAGAAACGCATGAATTAATAGAAACATTAAAGGATTGTGATCGCGACGAGACCATTAACGACCAGCAACGATTCGGGGAAAAATAGGGAAAAGCCATAGCGAATGATCCGAATCGGTCAAACTTCAAGAAAACAATATCGCCTCTCTTCGATAAAAAAAGCCAAAAATCCTGAACCTAATTTTCTCCATCCATTTCATCCCATTCCATCGAGTGAACCATATTATTGGAAAGCGAAGATTTTGCTCAGTCCCTGCAAACTCAGAAGATTCCTATTTTGAGGCAGCGATTACGATAGTTCCAAAAAGAGTTTAGAGGGGACGTGGGATGTTCAGTGGTGCGCCAGTGGCTGAAAAAGCTAAGAAATCCTTTGAGGAAACGCAAAACGGGACCACCTTTTGGCGACTGGTTTCACTCATGAACGGATTACAGATCAGTAAGTTGATGTATGAAAGAGTTTACCTCATTGCATTCGATGGCATCATGCAAAACCATGCACCAATCGAATTGCTTCAGTTGTGCCGGTGCTGGCAACGCCGCTCGTCTAGATCACCAAATGAACTTGTGGGCGGTTTGCTTTTCTGGGCGGAGTGCTTTCGGAGTCCTGGTTGGCAACCACCGCACCTTTCAATGTGAAAGTGTCACATCTAGCTTCCTTGGCAGCCAAGTATGTGACTGCTTCGTGTGAGAGCACGCTTCCCCGATGCGCTCCCTTTTTATCGTAATCGCTGCCTTCAAGCACCTATATTGTACATACTACAGGGTGGTCACAAATTCCGGTAACAAGAGCCGCCGCATGCAGTTTGGAGCTAACCGCAATTGTAAGGCAAGAGAAAGGCTCTCAAGGTGGAAGCCCATAGCGCAGAAAGGCTAAAATTCTAAGTACGTGCCTGGGATGAATTTTCCGTTTAGCACTAGCATGCCGCGGTGTTTGGGTTGGAAAGAATATTCCGCTCCTTTGTTTCTGCGAACGTCGGCCAATTCAGAAAGCAACCTTCCTTGTTTAGTAATCTTCAAATAATGCAGTTGTGCTTTCCGGATGTATTTTTTTGTTGTTAAAAATTTTTCATGGTCACGTCATCTTGTCACCGTAATTTCTGGCCATCCTGTAGAATTAGCCGTGCGGCTGAAACTCGATGTGAAAATGGATCCCTTGAGTTCTGCTATCCTTGCCACGACTCAGCCGACGTAGCAGTTGTGAGGTTCTAAATAACCTATGACCTAACGATTTTCAGGAAAGTAGATCGATGGAAGGGGGAGCAAATACTTCTTCTCCGGAACTATTCGCAGTTTCACGGAGTATTCTTCTTCTTCGTCTTCACAATTCATGTCGTTATCCTTGTACAGGAACTTTGACTACCCTTTGGGCAAGGTATCCCCTTGGATGAAGGCTAAATATTGCACCGGGTTCTTTCTGCTACCTGCATATCCTCTGTGGATGTTTCTCGACTCCGGATGCAGTTTACTTTGTATGTGAAAAGGCAGCCTATCACAAAACAAGGTAGATGAGGTAGTGGTGCGGTGGTGCCGAAGAAACCATGAGAAACGGTGCAGAAATTAGAAATTGGTCCTCTTCTTGCTCGCTGATTTGATGCGGCTCTCATCGGTACTGCCCTCTTTATTGTTAGCACTCTCTCTGCCGAACGGCTAGAGGCTCAGACGGCGAGAGTGGGGCGTAGCGCGCCGAAAGCGCCGTGGGGAGGGCCACGCTAGATCGCAGATATCCCGTTTTTCGCTGTAAATTGCGTGTCGGTCCGCACTCTTACGAAGTCCGCGTGTCTTCCTAGTAGATAAGCTTTCTCTTCTTCGACCTTCAACCTGATCGTGAAATTTTCTTTTAGAGCCATTCGATGGTTCCGTCGTTCCTTCTGACGAGAGGCATTTAGTTCCGTAGCGCTCATGAATGATAATGGTAATTCGGCGAAAAAAGGATTTTTTCGGTTTTCTCATTCCCTTAGGTTATTGACACAACGCGGAAGTATGAGTGAGTCCTAGACTTAAAGACCTTTTGCTCGTGAAACGAATCTCCAATCTTGAGCCTTGGATGTGAATGAAGACCTTTTTTCAATAGATCTCCGCTCATGGAAGAGATGTCTACACCTTGTGTAACATCGAACCCCTGAAACGATCCACAGCGCGGGCTTGCAATAACTGGTTCGTTGCACGGTTGCCGCCCAATAGAACAATAATTTCTTCCCGTTCACATTGTGCCGTGTGTTTGCTTGTTGACATTAACTGACAGTCAACTTGACCACCTGACTTGATAGCTTCAAATTCCTCTGCCTATCACTACAGCAGGAGCCTGCACAATGAGTGAGTCGCTAGACTTGACCGGAAATGAACTTCCTTTTCACCTGAGCAGCTCATTTCTTCAGCAGCTGGCCGTAAGGCTAACCTCCAAAGCCTCCATATTCTTTAAGAATTCATGCCTATCTTCTATGTTTCATAGGATAGCTTCGAATTACCAGTATTTCAACCCGTTTGCCTTAAAGCACAAGTCAGGCTCAGTGGACCAAACCAAGCCCTTTTGTCGTTTTTGTGCATGCTTACGCACCGACAAAGACGTTGCCATGCTTAGGATCGCGAACGGAGTTGTAATAAGGCCCCAGGGCATGTATTTACCGCTCCCGCCGCCTATCCCTGCTCCCTCCGCCCACTTTCCGAGATTGCATGGCTGGCATAACGTGTGGAATCAGCTAAGATGATTGCCGTATCAACCGAAAAAATAGCTGGCACATACGAAAAACTCGTTCGGACGTGCTCCTCTACCAAACTAGCCTTGTTCACTGCCGGGGGAGCGAGGCTTTCGTTTTCGGCCTTGCCGACGATTTATTTTCGTTTTTTCTTCATTGTCGTTCTATTTCCCATCTCTATGGTCAGCTGCAACCACCATAATGCCCAAACACGAGCCTGACTTCTGCCTTTAAACAGCACAGTTGACGGCTTGAACGCGCGCTAAATTCCAGATTGATAGCTATCTGATCCTACAGTTTTCCACTATTTCCTTGGCACGACTCGAGGGACACCATGCAGGAATCTGAATAAATAGCTAAATGTTTCGCAACCAGGACGCGTTTGGTTAGAAAGTGGTCATATTTTGGACCTGTCTGCGGACATCTTTTCCATCCTACAATACATTTTTGGAACCTGCACGCACAAATTGCGTCGCTACAGGAATCCTGTAGATGCTAATGGGCGTGAATGAAAAAATTCTTCTGAAATAATGTCAAACTTGTAGGAGTCTGAGCTTATGAGTATTGTAGGTGATGAGCGGCAGATAGAATTTCAATTCAATTTCTTTTTCAATTTTCAAAATAATATTCAAAAAAATTCCGGATAATTCTGTGTCCTAATCGTACTTTTTCAGCACCAATGGCACCTGAGAAGAAGCTGGGATGGGTTGTGACCGCGGTCTTTATCGTCGCAGACATGGTCGGCGGTGGAGTCGTTGCCATGCCGGTGGCCTTCAAACAATCGGGTATGTCATTGCAGTGATTTTTTTTTCTGTTTTATATTCACTCAAAATAGATGATGTTCGACGTCCATCGGGATGCGCCGTGCGTGCGACTACTTTGGTAATTGCTGAGATTTTTTAACAGTCTAACAAACGTTGTATTCAGGCCTCATTGGTGGAGTGATATTCATGGTCGTCATCGCGACAATTTTCGAGTACACTGGATATCAATTAGGAAAAGTATGGTGTAAAATGATGCAACGGTGAGTATTTCAAAATGCTACCATGTAGACTTTGCTAAGGGAAGGCCCTAAAAAGTGCTGACTACTAACGACTTTGTTGGTACATTGGTCAGGTTTACATCACTTTCCAAATTCCCAGCCAAGGAGCTCTTGAATGCATACATCTTTTGCTTCGACTGTTTCTTGCTTTTTGTATGAATCCTTATAATGAATGTTTTCCTTGAAAGGCTTAGATTTTCCGCAGTTATGTTTTTTTATTCATTCTCTTATGCCCCTTCCCGGAACATCTCCAGAATACTTCACGAGAACGCGCGTGCATTGAAGTAATAGATTTAACTCTGTTGTAGCCAAGAACAGCTATCACATTGTGCTGCTTTTGGTTTCCTCGCCATCCTCTGGAGGGGCGACCCAATCGTTAGTGAAATCCCAACGAAGGGTTTTACTCGGTCTTTGCACTGGTTCTGTAGCCAAGACACTTACCCATTTGTGCCCGAATGTCTACCCCTGTATAAAATTCAAATGAATTTGTTATTTTTCTGTATAAATTTCCCATCCAACCTTGAAGACGATTGAAGTTCTGCTGATTTCACAGCCACCGAAACCTCATAAGGTTTTTCGCACAAGCCTTTTGGGATATTGAGTCAAGGCCTGAAAACCAAAAGCAGAAAAATTATATTGATATGACTCATCGATGAGCTACTACTATTGAAAAGCCGTAATAGTAATGCCAAAGCCATCCGCCTCCCCCCCCCTACCATCGCAGCTGGTGCTAAGTAGTACATCTGTCTTGCATTTGTTTCAGTCATCCACGAATCATGTAAATTACTAACTTTGACCAATATCATTCTCTCTATGTATATTTATTTGTTCACTTTCTACCTTTACTATTGTTTATCTTTGTTCAGTTTCATTGTATGAATAAGCCTTAATTGTCAGCAATAGCCAAATAAATAAATGAATAAAAGCCGTGCAATAAGTTTGAAAAAACATTTTTAATTTAACAATGTTTAGGTATCCTCATCTGGGAGTCTGTCGGAAGCCTTTTCCAGAAATGGCCAAGCGCACTATGGGACCAGGAATGCAGTGAGTGATTAGTCTAGTTTCCTTTTTTTCGATTTTGAAGCCCCACATTATGCCTCGAAATTTAACTAAATACCGGATACTGTAGTTATGTGATGTGATGTGGTTTGATGAGATGTGGCGCTTATTACCAAACTGGAACCTGCACGAAATGGCACAGAACGGATGTTTATCGGTTAGAGCAGAGTGGAGACCATTGGAGAAGGGCTGAAATCTGACCAATATCCTCTTAGAGCGAATTTTCAAATGTTGCTCTTGAGTGCATTTGAGAAGGTAGAGAAGGCTGGAAAGCCAGGGATAAAGTCTATACCTTGGCGCTTGTGCAAGTTGCAGTGCTGGTTTTGAACTTCGACCATGATTTCCTAACTTCACGACTGAATAACTCTACCTTCACCACCACAAAGATAACGAAGACGTTACGGAAGAGGCAGTTCAAGTAGGCTGATCTGTTTGCAAATGTCTTTTTAGTTTTGAACATATAAAAGTTTATTTAAAATCTTATACACAGATGGGTCGTTTCGCTGTTCTTCTTGGTTGGCACTTCTTTGTGTCATACTGAAAAACGTGATTGAAAATGAAAGGCCTGCTGTCCTTATTGACCCTGCCCAAATAGTAGCCCTAAAACGTGCAATTACTTTCGTTTCGTGGTGCATGTCTGGCCTGATAATGGTAAATTCTAGGCGCAGCTCCAACCTGTTCACATTGCTTATTTCAGACGCTTTACTTCGGTCATGGGAAACGTTACACTTTTCGGAATCGCTGTTGTATATTTGCTGCTTTCCGCAAATATTATCCACTACTTTATCGGACGTTTCACTGCAATTCCTGCTAGCATGTGTATGGTGAGTGATTTTCAGCAATTCCTTCCACTTTTCTGGAAGAATAATTCAAAGAAACCATCACCAAACCAGTTTCTTTAGTAGATTTACAACACACTAAAAAATTGAGTACTTTGTGTTAAGCTCCAAAAAAAACTCGAAATCAAAATAAGACTGTTGTTAAAATTACGGCAGAACGCTTCTGGCGAAAGAAAGAACCACTAGGTCGCGCTTTCACCTATAATGTTTGGGTGTATTTTTTTGGAAATTTTTCGGTCTCCGTCCAAAAAATTTCCAGGGATGTAGCTTCCTAAAATTTCGTTTCAAGCGATAATGTGAGTATGCAGTGGGCCCAAGCCAGCCTTTTCAATGACAACAGTGGCTGTCATACCACCTTGTCCTTGCACAGTAGCCCGAAGGTATGAGAGCACTCAAAAGCTTGGAACCCGAACACGCATCTCAGAAGTTTGTGATGGAAGCCAGAAAGCTGGCCCTTCATTTCGTCCTCCAGGGCGATTGGTGGGTATGGAAAATCAAAAATGTTGTGGTCCGAGCATTTCTTAAAGGAGGATTCCGCGAAGAGCGAAGGTCGAAGTGTAAAAACTTACCTAGGGAAGAGGAACTTACCTAATGGACCCCTCAAGGGTGAGGATAAACACGGAATCTGCAGCCAAGCATATGCCCCGGCAATCTAGCGTGGTGCAGTTGGCGGGGAATGCCCACAGACTATCTTATCACTCGCCACAGGTATACAGGGGGGGGGGGCAATAAAAAAAGGACATTTTGTCTCCGTACTCAAATCGATTTAGCCGAACTTTGCTTGATTCAAAGCGAGTGCACCCAAGTTAGAATTGGAAATCACACTTTATTCCATAAGAGTTCTTCATAGCTGCCATCTACGTGGGTGGCATCGGAAAAATTGCCTCTGAAACGTGGTGCACTGGTCGAGCTCAATGAGGTCCACGACGGATCGTGTACCATTACGGAGGTTTGCGAAAGGCGGGTTCTGACTGGGTTTGCATAGTTAGAGCTAATGTCTCTAGGAATCTACCCAACATTGAATCGATTCAAGAAATTAGGTAAGGGCTTCAGGCTGAAGCAGATACTGTAGACCACCTTGAGCTCGACGGCGTGGACAGATGACGTGATATTCTGAAGACCGTGAGGGCGGTGAATGAGGGCATGCCCCTACTTATAGAGGGACATTTAGGGAATATTTTGCTGAAGAACTTCCGTCAACACTGCAATTTTTGTGAAGAAAAAAGTGCCGAAGTGCGAGATGGGCAAAATGTCTTTTTTTGCCCCACCCCTGTATACACGGAGAGTGATTAGATAGCAAAGAGAGAAGAGCGTTAGCGTTGAAGAAGGCTTAACGATGAAGCCATCGCATCAATACTAAACGGGCGAGGAAGAAGTCCTATTTCTCGGGTTTCGGGCCGTTTCACATGGTTTCTTTTTCATTCGTGCATTACTGAACGCCTCTATCCTTATATCAATGAATTACCTTTTCTTCGTGAAATTCGTTTCTGAAAACGAATTGCACTTCGAAAATGCTGCCTAGTCATTGGAACAGCTGTTGGACCTCTCTTCTCTGTAATGAGGTGGCAGCTATGCTTTTTGATTGAATGGCTCTGCATTAATAGCATAACATCAGTTATATAGTTATAAATATTAACGTTGGTTCGAGAGATCTAGTTCAATACATAATGGGAAGAGTTTATTCAAAATCTGTTCACATATTCAGAAGAAAACATTGGGCTTCTCAGGGAACTGGTTTAGTCAGAAACCTGAAATTGTAGCGATTCGGAAAATGTAACCATGGGCCCTTAACTTTGAACTAATTTTGTGGTTTGACACTCTACTGCGTGAAATTGCTCTCTTTAATTGTTATATGACCCCCGTACACTTTGCTCAAATACAGAATGCTTCCAACAGGCATGGCTTTGCCAGTAACCATGTGGAATTATATACCGGGATCGGGCTCAAATGATAGATCGGCGGTCCACCAAATACAGTACTTGGGTGGTCCAGCTTACATTGCACATAGAGAGGGCGTCACTCTTGAGTCGTTCATCCGGGCCGAACAAGTCTTCTATCATCTCTGAAGTTGGTAGATCGGTGTCCGACTTGAGTGAGAGATGGAAAAGAAGACTCAAATTCCGATTGTTTAGCCCAGCAGGTTATGGCCTAGACCTAATACTAGTAGTCACAATGCCACTACGATTTCGAGTGGAAGAAGAAAACATGGCGCATCCCAAAAAGTGATCGTCAGCGATTATAGTTTATCTTCAATCCTACATGGACTAACAATGAAGACACTCACTGTGGATATGAGATACAGCGAACCGGTAGCAAGAAGAAATGTGACCGCGGAAAGTGTTTTGGTTTGTTTGGTCTGCACCCGACACTTTCTTGCTTTTCGAAGGCGAGGGAACGTAACACGCGTGTTGGGATTGGCGGAGTGAAGAGTGAGGTGTCGTCCCTGGTGCCGGATCTATTCGATACGTAGTATACCCTGCTTCTCTTTCTAGTTGGTTATGATCCCTCTTGTCAGGGTTTCCGCCACGCAAAACATGACCCTGCCATTATTATCTCTTTCCAGTGAGATTTTTTATTGTATCAGGCAGCAGGATCTTCCTCGTGGCTCGCACTTCTCAAGGTTGACAAGCAATTTCTGCTAACAGGGGTACTTACTTGTATTTTGGAGAAAATCATTCCGATATCGTTTAGGTGATTGTAATTCTTGCTACTGTCATACTTCCGTTCACGTTCCTGAAGAGTCCTGGAGAGTTCTGGTGAGTTCTGCTATCAACTCATTTCACTGCTTTTTTACCGCTTATCCTCATGCGTTCAACCTTGCTGCCCGGTAGAAGATTTGTTCAAGATTTCCGCTAGATGAAAACTAGCGGGAAATTCTGCCTATGCTGTAGTAGCTCTGCTCTCGGGTTTCGGTATCCGATTTAGAGGTAGAACCCTTGTCACCTTCCTGTACCCCATACCCTTTCACAGTCGTTAATCTTGAGCCATAGGCACCAGGTTTCCACCCCATTCCTTGAAGAGCTTCTCCATTCATGACATCAACGTGACGTACGTATACTGCCACGCTTAGTTATGACTTCTTGCCTTACCATTAGGGCGACTTTCTGCGGCCCTTTTTTGTTAATAATATATGAATATTTTTCAGGGGTGTGATAGTACTTGCTATGATCACGACCGTAATTGCTGTGATGTCAATTCTTGTTGGTATTGGAATTGATAGCGCTGCTTGCTTTCCGGAAGTGGCATATCCTGAACAAACATCGGGCACGATTATCTTGTCTCTGGGTGAGTATCGGTTTTACATAGTATATCCATCAGAGTCAATAGCCTTTTCCAAGGCAAGAAAAATGGTCCTGGTCGGTGCACTCAGACCCACGTCCGCGACTGAACAGTTGTGGAATATTGCGTTTGAGCGTGAAAATGAATGGTGATCGGTTTACCAGTAGTTGAAGAAAGCAAGGACTATTGAGAATCGCATTCGCGCCTCGCCCCGTGTGAGACTTCCATTGGACCTTGTTACTGTAATCTACCGTATTTGGCCAGGGTGTGAAGAAGACGACGAACAATGGATGCCCTCCAGGGCTGGAGCGCAAAGCCCGCCCGCACGATCAGCGCGCGAAGTGGTTTCAGGGCATCATAGCAGCTTTTTTTCTTTCAATTACAAGTCAGGTGTACCAACCTATGAAAAAATCTTCCATTTTTGGGCTGAACTACTCACGCCCATTCGTTCCCGGAATGTACCGTTACGTGACGTTCTAACAGTATCAGTAGGCATCATCAGCGAATGCATTCCTTGTTACATAGCCATGACAGAGGGCCACCTTTCTCTAACCTTTTCGTTTTGATGACGGTTCCTGTGATTTGAAAAGGATTTTGTAATCGGGCAAGTGTCTTCATCGTAGAGTCATGAGAAGTTCATTCTCAAAAGCAGTCCACTTACTGAGTGTGGGTCATCCAAGTCTATTTAGAAGCTTCCATTAGTGGGTTACTTCTCAATATACTCAACGCTCTGATACACGTGTGCGATCCTCCATGCCTCCTCGTGTCCTCTATATCAGGAAAACGGCCGAGGTACTGTAATCGTCCACTCCTAGGACGATGTCGGACTGCGAATCGCGCGATTCGCTACAAGCGATTCGTGCGATTCGCAAAGTCTGACATCGGCCTAATTCAGCCTGGTTCAGCCAGAGGGCGTGATGTTGGACATTGAGCTCATGTATGCTCTTTGCAGTACTCCAGATTAGGATAAGTAAAATCACACAGGGGGAGCGGGGGGGGGAGGCAAGAATGCGGACACCAGACTCGCGCTAAGCGTCGACTTCTCATCCAAATGTTTGAGTTGTTCAGAGTAATCATTTCTCATGCGCTTTCTTCAATTTCAGAGAGGTCCTAGGACGTAATGCTGTAGGATTTCAGTTAGAGACAATTTCCAAGCGCTTGCATTTTCAGGTATTTTCCTTTTCGCCTTCTCTGGTCACTACGTGTTCCCTACAATTCAACATGACATGAAAAATCCTCATGAGTTCACTAAGAGTGTCGCCGTCGGATTTTTCCGTGAGTTTCTCTTCGATTTGTCAAGATTTTTCAAACAGAAAAAGTTGTTAGTCTAACCGTCCAATGAAAAGGTGAGACAGCTGCTTGAAGGCTATGGACGTCTACTCAGTAGTTGCACGGCCCGTGCCAAGAGCACTTCAAACGGCCCAAGAACGTTTTACCGGAATCGGTGGGTAGGCTAACTTGCCCGCTTGAGTAGCAACTCCCCTGTGCGCCCCAAATAGGCATGCCGAGGGTATTGGTAACAGCTATAGCCGGCTGTTGCTGTTATCCATATTTATTACAGAACGAGTTGTCTTTGACGGGACTGAAATTATTGGCTGCTTAGTTCCTTTAGTATTGGGTTTTCTTTTTCTTCTGGCCGTGGTTTTCCTTTGCAATAGCATCTCTGTCACTACACGTTATGGCGCACCTCGAGTGCGTACAAATAAATAAATGCTATTATAATATGCCCAAATTTGAGAGCCTTCAGAGCCATATCTGAATCTCTATCTCATATCATAGTCTATCTATCTTTTGATCGATAGCTGTTTATTACCAGATATCTGCTTCTGAGAAACTTTTATTTCAGTTGTTGTTCTTCTCTATATGCCACTTTCTGTCTTTGGATACGTTATCTATGGTGCCTCTTTGGAAAGCTCTGTGATCTACTCCATTCAAACAGGCTGGCTCCAGGTAAGTTTAAGGTGCCATTAGGTGTCATCTGATAAAATCTGTTTAAAGGAAATTAATAGATGATTCTTCTTTCCAGCTTGGAGCTAATCTTATGATCGCCGTGCACTGTATCATGACCCTTGTTATCGTCATCAATCCACTAAACCAAGAAGTCGAACATTATCTCAAGGTTTCACATAGTGAGTTCATCATATGGTCAATATCGATTATGGTACATATTTGTTACATTGTATTTCGGTTTATTTATCTATTATTTGTTTGTTTATTTATTTGTGCTCTTGGCACATGAACAAACATGACGAATGGTTTTTAACCATGGAACAAATGAAACAAACGAAAAGTGCATATTTAAGCCAGATGTCTTTCATACCTTAGAAGTAATTATCGTGTTCCAATATTTCAAATGGTCCTGATCTAATTTTCGGTAACACCGCCACATTTCCATTTCTCCTCACTAGGCGAAAATTTGGAGCCCAACCTGAGCTCTCCTCCGAATGTGTTTTGCGTTGCTGTTGCGTGCTTTCGCGATCGGAACAATTGACTTTGCCCTCCAAACGAAAAAATGAAATTCTGGGTCGGCAAATGAGTTTGCATCGCTTCTGCTTCCATGTTTGACTTTGTTCGATAATTACGCATAGCCTAGACAGAGGTCGTAGGAACGATTTCTTCTGGGTTGTGTGATGGACTCCTAGAGGGCAATCACAGATGGGCGCTCCCATGCATAAACCTTGTCCAATAAGGAGCTAGGGTCCTGCGAAGATAGCTGCAGCAGCTGCAATGTTCTCCATCCGCAGTAGGGTGTTGTCTGGCCCCTCTCCTCTGTTGCACTCTCTCGCCTCGTACTCTTCTTTCCGCGCTCAGTATCTCATTGCCTTAGCATAGCCGTATCGCGGAGATGAGCTGAGCATTTAAACTACGTGCTCTTGACAGATTCTTGCCCTGTACTGCTGGCCCATTTTGCACCAACACTTTCGTATTCGTGTAGGAACCTAGTACTCGACAGGAGGCCGTTCGCGCGGCAGAAAGCCTGACAATGAGTCAGCGGACAAGCCGCAGCGCATAATCTGCGATAGAGGAAGTGTAGTGATACTCTTCATTTAACTTGACGCGAAATCACTACAGTACGCGCTGCGACTCCTCCAATGACTCTGCCTGTTGCCGCGCGACGAGCCTCCTGACGGGCACCCATAAGAACCCCTGAGGCTGTCCTTGGCCAGATTATGCTACTCGATTCCGCTTTTTCTTTTCTAAAATGCGTTACCATTGCTTCCAGCAGGATTCTCACTTCAGATATGATATTAGATAGTAGAATATAAGTAGCAATGACGAAAGTCCGGCATTTCCGGTAATTTTTATTTTTTGTTCTCTATGAAAGCCGAGAAGTTTTCATAATCACTCGATACATGCCAGCGGTGTGAGAAGGACACGGTAGAACTGACCGCTCGAGGGTGGTTTCTTTAATACAAAAATAGTGCCTTGTATTGGAGGACACGCCGCGTTAAAAAAAGATGAACTGTGTCCAGGGGAGGGGAAGGGGACTTTAAAAAGGTGAGGCTCTAGAAGATTCTCTCCAAACAGGAAGGTCGACATGAACTTTTGAATACCTTACCTCAGTGCTTGAAGCAAACATAGCAAGTACCGAAACGACGTGAATCTACTTGCTAACCCAATACCTCTCTTCTCCTGTTCAATTACTACTCCATCGTAATAACTAAAATATTTAGAAAAATAAAGAAGCAGCTGAGGTACGATTCCAAAAATATTTAAGAAAACGACTTCTAGGCTTTGGAACTGGCCGAGTTGTTACACGAACGACCGTGCTTCTTTTGGTGCTCTTCGTCGGCCTGTCCGTGCCTGATTTCTCGCCTGTGATGAATTTGGTGAGAGTGCGCTCTATCACACATAATCGTTCTTCTATTCTTTTTTCGCCCAGGTTGGAGCATCTACAATTCCCGTTGGTTGCGTAGTACTGCCATCGCTGTTCTATCTGTGGAGTGAAGCGGCCACTGAAGATGAGTGGAGAAAAGGACATACGCCATCACTGATGAAGTAGGAAACTTCCTTTCCATTATCGAAAGTGATGGTCACCAGATAAGGCCTCTGTATATTTCAGTGTGATTCGCCGTACCGACAAGACGAAGCTCATCATCAACGTCTTTATGCTGTGTTAGTTTGCCTTCTCTTCAATTTAAAGCACGCTAGCTGGGGTTAACTCATCTATCATGAGACAGCTTACTAGCTTGTCCTTTATTTTCAACAAAGGAATTTCTCATCCCTCATTAAAGACCCGTCAATGCGTTTTTGAAGCGTCTGAACACCTTAAGTAACGCCTTCACCCTTCCTACTTAACGTAGCATGGAAATGACATGGTGAAACTATGACTGGAGTAATTCGAAATTCGAAAGCGGAGGAAAATTGGGATTACTGTAGGTGGCGCACCGCTGCCCTTTCAAACTGGAATTAAGCGATTCCGTTGTGCGAGAAGCAGACCAGACGGCTTTTGCTTCTCCGAGATCGTTTGTTGTAGTCTTTGTTGTGCTTCATATGCATTGAGGGAATCCTTCCCGGGAACTTCTCGCGTTCTTTCCCCAACATGAATGTGTCATTTGTGATCACTAGAGACAACACACAAAGTTTCACGCATGAAGATTCGGTTTAGGAAGGGAAACAGACTCACGAAAATACAGTTCATGGACAATTGAAAGTAATTCGGGCGGAGCCACAGGCGGGACATGGGAAGGGTTGCGCTTTGGGGCCCCTACGTATCACGCGACTCATTGAGAGAATTCGATTGAAGCGTTCTATTCTGGATTGGAAACGAAACAATCGATAGGATATGATATGTAGTAGAAGTGTGAGATGTTAATAGAGTAGTTCAGAAGGTCAAAAGAATTCTCAGTGGCGGCATTCAGAGTCAAGCGGAAGCGTCCGCCTCAGCATTTATGGCTTGTGAAACTATACGACACCTTCTAAATATGCCAGAAATAAATAAATAAAGACTATCTGTTCTCCATAAATTTCAATAATTCTTTTTGAGCCCTTTGAAAAATTTTCGTGCACTCAGGTATTCGTTTCAATTGAACGAACGGACGCGATGATGATCCTCTTAAAAATTCATAAAAATAAGAAAAGTAGAAAAAATGAAAGAGAAGTTGATTGCCACGATAAGTAACAGACCAGACCTAAGTATAGCATTTTGACAATTCAGGCTGACCTTAGTATTATTAGGGCGGAGCGGTGTAGCGGCAAGCCATGCTGCTTACGAGGGGTCCATGAATGAAATCCTAGAGGTTACTTCGTTTGGGTCAACCTTCCATCCCTCCAGAGTCAGGCGATTGACCAGACTTGTCTGAGAGTATAAGAGCAGATTGCGGCGGTGGCTCCGCCTTTCCTCCGCAAGCCATTGTGAAGGCCAAATCGCATTCAACTTGCCACTGCGATTCTGAGTGGAAGTTAGAGGCGTGGCACATCCGAAGTAGAACTGATCAATTCGGAATGTTTTATCCTCTTCATACTATCAGAACTGAATCGTTTTGAACGATTTTATAATCATTTGTGTTGTTTTAGTTGTCGCAGTCGTCGGTGGTGTTCTCGGAACGATGCAAGGACTTGAGAAGTTAGCTAAAGCCGAGTTTTCGGCTCCATGTTACGTGCGCGCATTCACTTCTGACGACTACGGCAGTTCATTCAAAATCATCCAACAGTAAGTGAATTCAACTTGGTTTCAGAAAATTTATTGATCACAGGCTGTCTTACTCAAACGTAAACCCCATTGTGAAGCTGGTATGGTCATTCCGCCTTAAAATGGAAGTAGAGCTGCGAATGGACCGATGGAGAAAAAAG
>KZ349659.1:0-14668 GCA_002352805.1 Teladorsagia circumcincta | reverse complement strand
ACACGGCTAAGGCGATCTCAGTTAGAGCCCACAACTCAGCTCCGTCCCCGTCCTCTCTCCACTCTGTCTGCAGTCATATCTGACTCACCTGAAAGCGTCTGGCGAGTGGTTTGGAGGACAGTGAAACACGAAAAATCAAAAAGTTACGTTCACTCTCCAAAGTTCGCATTTCATGAAAATTTCTTTTAATAAATCTCCGTGTGGATTCCGCACACCCCAGCTTGCTCCTGCTCCACCTTTCGGAATGTGCACTGAAGGGATACGAAACCTTTTTTGCAGAGCGCTAACACGACCTCCCCCCCCCCTACCCTCCTATTGGGCTTTGGTTCGCCCTGAATACAGCGCTGGGAGTATGGGTGTAGCGCTTGATTTATTTTGAAACTTGGATTTCGAGCAAGTGTACAGTTACCTAGTGGAAAGGCAGGCGGACCTCTAAGGGTGCGAACCGACAAGCATTCACAGCGAACGACATGTCCCTGGCGATCTAAGGGCGCTGTCAGTTTTGCGAATCGAGCGATTCGCAGTCTGACATTGACCGTCCCCGCGCCGCTATCGTCGGTGCTCGTCAACCCCTTAGCCGTCTGGCTCTATCCGCTTAGCAGAGAGAGCATTAGCGTCAATAAGATCAGCACCATTGAGACACACCGAATGCTCATATCAACGGGCGAAAGAGAGTCCCGTTTCTTGGGTTCTAGGTTGATTTCACTGGTTTTTCTCCATCCCTGCATCACTGACCATCTCTACCTTGATTTCTAGTGGGCCGACTTTTCATCGTAAACTCTTCCTCTAACAATTAGCCCCTACGCGAATTCCATTTGAAATATAGTTTGCCCCTCCCCACTGTGGACGGTCACTCGAATCCCACTATCGAGCCCTCAGCTCTTGGTTCACCATGCTTTTTGTATACTTAAATTCGAGCTAATCGCTATAAAACGTTAATGGGACACTAGCTTACTTGTGAATTATGTGACCAACCTTCCTCTCATGGAACTGTAGAGATCTGAACCTATCACAACTGTTCGTTCAAATTCATTTCAACTGCTATATGCTGAAACCGTGGACGTAAATTGGTTGCGTTCGAACAATATCCTGCGAACAGTACCTTGCCAAGTTCTGAAAACAATTAGGGTAAAAGAAAGGCGCTTTGAAAAGGCTTGTGAAGCGGGCAGTTTCATCAAGGGCGACCGCTTGTCGTTCTTGACCTGTCTTGAAGAGGTAGTGGAGGATGGTTCTGAAAAACGCGCTTTCGAATGTGTTGTGTAAAACGGAAATTTTCACAAATGCTTTGAGCGATTTGCGAATTCTTGCTTTACGGTCTCCGTTACTGCACTTACGGTGTATTAGGAAGGTCGTCTACCTTTTAAAGCTTCATAAAAACCGAAGTGAACACTTGATTACGATCCCAATAGTTTTTGCATTGTGCGAAAACAATCCTCCGAGGTTCTAAAACTACTAATGCCTTAACCCTTTGACGACCGTATGGCTCAACATTGGACCACACCAAATCGGTGGCGTGGGACAGTATGGCCCGCCGGCCTGCCAGGGAATTCTCGGCCAATCGCCCATTCTGATTAGCTTTCGAGCCTTTGAACAGTGATTGATTACAGATCCCTTCCCAAGCTCACGCATGGAATAGTCCGCAAACTTCTCGTGTATAACGCAAACAGAAAAAAAACGTTTTTGTGGGGCCAACGCCGCCGCGTCTCACGGAAAAGGCGCGCGGTCCCACACACCAGACACGTGTAGAGCGCGCGGTCGTCAAAGGGTTAAAGACAGGGTCAACCGTGCGTTGCGCAGGTTTCAAAAATTTTACAACCCTTTAAAGGGTGTGAGTACGACCCGGTTCTATATGAGCTATTCATGTCTTTTCTATACCTCAATGCCTGTCATCGATGTATGGGCCGTCACCGACCTGGTGGTGGGCAATGGGTGCTTCGTGCGCTTTGTCTCGCTCAGGCAACATGAAACTTTACTCATTAAATAGAAGTAATTCTCAAACGTTCGCATAAACCTAGGCATGGTTATGATCGCAGAGATTTCTACTTTCAGATCCCTACCAATTTTTTTCAAACACCCGAATCTCCCTTTTTTACAATCTGGATGACTAGACCCTGTAGTATCAATACATTACGATACGAACCTCTTCATATGAAAGGCTATATCTTTCTTTAGAAGCGTTACCATGAGACGGGATACAAAAATTTTAATAAATACAAATTGTTTTCTTCCCAGAAAGTGCTTGGACTTTTGCAAATATCCAATTCTTCGAGAAATCGTCCCGTTGATCCGTTTTTTGTACATGTGCTAGCTTTGAACATTTGAACGTTTATAACTTCCTTCATAATTAACTTTTTGTAGATTTTCAAGGCTAATTAGAAACTAGAACATTAGTGATTTCAAAGACGTATCGTTCCAAGGAGCTCTCAATAAAAAAATAGCCCCAGTGTTCCTTAGTGGTTGGTGGGTCCGAGTTTTGGGAACGCGTGAGTTTTCGTCATTCAAACGTTCATAACTTCCTTCGTAATCAACTTTTTGCACACATTCATAGCTACTTAGAAACTATAGGATTAGGGTTTCCAAGAGAGTATTAACCGTTCCAAATATCTCTTTTCAGAAAAGTAGTCCCGTTGTTCCGTTTTTGCCTTGAAGGGCTTTTTATGTCACTCTCCTGAAACGCGAGTTTTCAATCTAAAAAAGCCTCTAACTTTCTTCAACTTTAGAATAACTGGAAGCGGTGAAAAATTTGAAATCTACAAGCTCAGCGTTTCCTAGTATATGCTAATTTCTCCTGAAAATCCCCAAATGAAAACCTTTCTTCTGTCAGAACTTTCCATTAACGCTCACGAAATCAATCGCCAAATTTATTGCACTTTCTTCCACTGTGGTTTGTCTGAAAGCTCTGGAAAAAGACGGGTTGCTCGTGCTCGTGGAATATAAAGTAACTGTTAAGAACTCCTACTCTGAGATGAGCCACTCAACCGACAGCGGCGAGCAGACGCAGCCGTGATTGAAAGACTGTCCTCATTTGCCACCTTGCCATGCTTCGGTACTTCAACTTTTGTAATTGGTAGTGAGTTGCTTACGACCCCTCACCTTCCATTGGCCAAACACGATACTCCGTTGATCTTTGCGCAACGGGAGATTGACGCTGGTTAAGGACCCTAGAACCGTTGTTGAATGATGTGTGGCGCTGCGAGCAGCCTCCACCAAAATGAGGCGATTTGACCAATTTACAAGTAATAGCAACGACAAAACTTTGAATTCTGTTTCCCCTCTGTGAACGGTTATCACCAGTAATCACAGGTCAAGTAATAATTACGTATTCTTTCAACGATTTCACGACCTCTACCAGACCATGAACTCATGGGCACCGCCACGCCAGCTCATCAGATCACAACCCGAGGGACCATGAGATTCAACTCTGTCTGAACTAAGCTGACTTTCTAGGAGTAACGCCCTGCATCACTTTTGACACATCGGCATGATGCCTTCGGCTGTCTCGCAAAGTGACAGACACATGCATTGATCAAATTGCATAGCTCTCCGCCTCAACTCGCGCGAAGGCTGCGCGTAAAAAAAAGCGTTATGGGGGAACCGGATTACCAGTTCCAACTCAAAGCAACAATCCCAGCAGGGTCGAAGTGGGCGTGGCGGACAAAAATCTTGCCCATCGATCCCACCACCTCTTGTCAGCCGTGGAGATCGCGTGATTGGCTGCGGAGGCATTTACGATCTTTTGGAACCACACGGACTATTTGAAGTCAA
The DNA here is from genome assembly GCA_002352805.1 of Teladorsagia circumcincta. Lineage (NCBI taxonomy): Eukaryota > Metazoa > Nematoda > Chromadorea > Rhabditida > Trichostrongylidae > Teladorsagia > Teladorsagia circumcincta. Next base: position 10,903 of record KZ349659.1, on the reverse strand, counting down.
ATCACGATGCAAATCGTGATCGTGAACGGAATCCCCACGGCTGGCTAGAGAGGGTGCGACTTTTGTCCCCCACGCCCACTTCGATCCTGCTGAGCTTGTTCCTTAAACTGTACTCCTGTCATACATTATCGCTTGCAGGCATCACATCTACACTTTTGAATCTTATCATTTTCATTTGGTCCAGCTATAACGTCATTACGATTGCTTCCCCTTATTTAACCGGTAGCTGACGCTTCTTGAGCTACTGAAATTAAAATAATCGAAATAATGCTCGTTTATTCTGTATCTCGATACAGGAACATTTATAGAATGTTCAATTAAATTTTACAATCAACTGACTGAATGACTTAAGAAGAAACATAACGTCTGGTAGGCGGATAAGGTGTTGATTAAATATACATCTACAATGAAACAGACGGATAAATATAAATCAACGTGTACCATTACGTTCCGCGGAGAAAATGGGAGTCAAAAATCAGGTGTCTTGTCTGGATGACGTGAATAGAGAGCTGACAGTAATAATTTCGGGGTAAAAATCATGACGGGGGAAACGGTATAGAGAAGAAGAGGACTGACTACTCAGGGAGAACAATGATGTGACAACAGTAAAGCTAGGTGTTCGGGTCTGTTTGGCGAACTTGTAGTGGGGGAACAAACGCCTCATAAAATCACAAACGAGACAGACACAACAAATAAGCATTACATATACATATACGGTGACCAGAAACATTACAGTATATTAAAATGGAACATCAAACATTTGAGTCTACGTAATTAATGTCTGGAACTCTTACTCGAATAGAATTCTAGAATATTAGGGTGAAATGAGCTTGCACAGCACTACAGAACACAAATGTGAAGAAAAAAAACTTTATAAAACAAAGAAGGCGCAACTATTTAAACTACTTACTCTAACCCAAACAGTATTTGATGAACCCTCTCAGGTTATCAGCGGAGAAGGTCCATTCAGTTACATGGCTAGAAATCGCGCAAGTCTGGCATTAAGGACTAGAAGAGGATGGGGAGCTAAACATCAGCCACATATCGGTGACCGATGACTAAATTTAGGTCATCAGCTTGACGTAGGAGTTGTAGTTGGACACATCACGTTTGAGGATCTCACGAACGGGACCCATGACGCGCTCAAAACGGGCACGATCGAGCTTGATGCACTTCAGCGGGGTCTTGGCAACCACTGTGGCAGCACGAGGGCGATCAAGGAGCAGGGCAATCTCACCTCAAATTGGAACACACAAGTGCTAGCAATATACATTCTCTTGAGTGCGCAATAACACAATGTCATTAAACACTCATGAGATACGAAATGAAAAACCATTTGACTCACCAAAGTAATCTGAGGAAGAAAGATGGCCAACGACATCAAATGGAGCATCATCGCTTCGTTTTTGCAGGACATTGGCTTCGCCTTCCAGGATGATAAAGAACTCGTCGCCCGGTTGCCCCTGAAAACAGAGACTGTTCAGCTTGCGCTACTCCAAATCAACAAATCAACACCATAGGAGCGAATTTACGTACCTGCTCAACAACGTGGGTTCCTGGCTCGAAGTCACACCGTTCGAGGGCATCAGCAACATTAGCACGCTCCCATTTGTCGAGATCGGCTAAAAGGTCATTCATTATACACTTTACATATTTAGTGCTTTACATCAAGGAAGAAGTTTGAGTGTTTCCAAAGTGTATTTAAACCTACCTAGGATTTGGACCTTTGACAGGAATTCGTCGTACATCTTACGTTTTCGCATCACCGAACCCATCAAAATACGACGGTACGATAAGCGATCGATGGCCCACAACTTGACGTCAGTCTGTTCATAAAAAATCATTGAGAACACAAAATAAAACACAAGCTAAATACACGGATCCTGACATGTAGCTTCCCTCGCTTGCAAATTTGCAAAGTAAATCACCTTTGCAACTACAGTAGCCGCTCTAGGTGTTCCATAAATTAGTGCCAACTCTCCAAACGATCCACCTTCGTTGATAGTTAAGACGAACTCATTATTGACGAAGACATCGACAACCTGCAAGAGCGTCTTCTGAGTGATGAGTGCAGCCGTAAAGAACAAGAACTCTTCATGTTTTTATGCCGACTACGTCACTTTTGCGCAGATGCTGTGTAATACGTCAGCTATCACAAGATATCCCAAAATTATGAGACGATCAAACGTCCGAAAAAGTCACTACAGTCGTGATTTTTGAACTTTCGCGAATTTCTTTCATAAACAGAAAGTCTTCAAACAGCGAAACATTCCAGTGCTTCGAATGGCAACAGCGGGAAAACAAACTTACGCCTTTGTCGATAACATAGAAATTGTCTCCCTCTTCTCCTTGTTCGATTATCGTTTCTCCAGCCTTCTTTTCTACAGGGAACATCGCATCAAACATCGTCTTGGCCTCATCTTCCTTCAAAAGTTATGTATATCGGTACGGCAGATTTACTCTGATCTGTTATATTATCACAAAGAAATTTGAAGATCAACGAATGACACGGGTCTACTAACCTCAAGGTGAGCGAACAACAAGTTCTTGCTCATTGCCGCTTCGAGGGATTTTCGCGTCGCTTCATCTTTGGGAATAACAACCTGAAACTGCCTTATTACCATTTGCAGCAACAACTCCGACAAAAACTGATTCGAGAAATTGAAATATTCTGCTCTGGCGACAGTGGTTTCGCCGAAAAATGATTACAGAGAAGGATCATTTCATCCGTCGGATTTGGAATTCTTGCAAAATTACTTGTCAAACGGACGGGATCACAAAATAAGCTACACCATCATTACCCTTGCTTACTATAAATGCATTGTGCAGAAGCTGAAGGCAAATATTGTCATTCCCAAGAGAAAACATGTTCTCTTTTTGACACAAATTCATGTAAAAATCATTTCTCCTTTTCCGCATGACGCGAGGCACATTCTTGAGCACATTTAAGCACGGCGTATGAGATAAGGAATGCTCATTGATGAGCGCAACCATTTTTTATGATTGCGTTATCGGAAGTTAAGGAACCGTCGCACATCTGCAAGCACTATAAAAATGGCAGGTCAAGTAGCTAGAAAATTATATTAACACGGCAGTCCGCATTTGCCACGTACTATGTAAGCTTGAGCATTTGTAAATTAGCCACTTTTAGGCGACTGGAAAACTTTTAAGAAGAATTCCCAGACATTCTAGAAGCCTACAGTACTCTAAATTTGAGAATACAACGTAGGTTCGGAAGCACACTTCCTCAACAGGGAAATATTCTCCAAATCTTTCCATCTCAATTCATGGAATGCTCTTGTACAACTTCGCATTGAGCGGAGCATTTCATGAAAATATCAGGACACCCTAGTCAATTATCAGAACACATTAGTGAATGTCACTAGGGTTCAATCGAATTGATTTAACGTGGTTAGCCGAACTATTTAAAACGCAAAAAAAAGCTAAAAATGATCTTGGGTCCGATGCTAAATATCTGGAAATGAAGAACACACAACGAGCTCAAAGTGGGGGAATGTGCTCGATGGGGATGGCTCTATATTCAGTGAGCTCAACGTTGCAAGGGAGCAACCAATACTTTGGAAACTGCCGGTTAGTTCCAAATAAATCATTAACGGAATACAAATTTCCTTGAAAATCGAAACAAGATTTCACAAACGCCAAATCCCAGAATCGGGATATAAAACTGTGCGCGTGCAAAACCATTTCCACCGAAGCAAAATGCCTACCAGAATGGAAAATGCTCAACACTTTGCTACAAAGTGAAGACTGTCAAAGGGAAATTAATAAATTCGGACCTTTTTGTATTCTGTGTCATCCTCCTTGATCGGCTCTGCAGATATACCCGTACGGCGTCCACCGGTTCTCTTCGGTGGTTCAATCATTATGTCGTCGTCATCTTGAGCTTCCTGATTCCGGCCAGCTTCCTAAAACAAAAAGGTTTGCGGAACAATATCGATCAAAGCGACCAGTGTCTATCCATTGTAAGCAACTAGTTTCACAGGATTCGAGTCAAATAACACAGATTCTTTAGAGCCCTTCAGTTGATGAGGTGCAGCGATGCGATGAAATTCTTTGAACATGAATGCCTCATATCTAATATGAATTTCAGTTCAACCGCATTCTCCAGTCTGACATCAGCGATAACTTCGCTCACATTACATGCCCAACACACACCGTGAATAAGGAAGTCAAAAATAATACAGAAGACAAAGAATTACTGTAGCACGCGTAAGCACATAATCGAATATGCGCTATACTCATTCCAGGCAAATGCTTACATATCACAGTGCTCCGATGAGTAATGCACTGTCATCTAGAGTCGTGACACGGAGGCACTGAAGCAAACAAAGAGGTAAATAGTTTGAGCCAAACTATGAGATTCATGGGTGCCCCTATACTGTCTAAGAACTGCTCGCAATTTTTATTAATCAATTATTTTTGGCAATTTTCCTCGGTCTCGCAGGTCTCTCTAGAGTACAGTAACCAGACAAAAACTGAATTCCGTGTTCAGTTGAAAAGGTTTGAGGTCTAAGAAACACAATACCGCAACAAAAGGCGAACAACTAAACGATTCCTGAAGTAGTGAGATCCATTCGGAAAGGCCCAATGGAGCGGAAACGGTTCTGCTCACGAAGTGCGTACTCTATTTCGGAGAACGAGAAGAGCCTCACATGCAGACTACACCCCACAAATGACGACATCCAATAGGGAAGTTGCTTTTTTTCTTGCCGTCTTCACTTGTGGTATGTCGTCTGCACTCGACGCCCTTCTCGTTTTCCGGAGTAGAGTACTTTGGATAAAACTATATCAAAACAAAGAACTGCAACATATTGTCCAGATTGAGATCCGTGACCATGAGGAAATGTTCGATCCAGTACAATGAAACCGATATAGCACTGGAAAATTATGCCGATTTTCTCGACAGAAGGTTAATGATCATGGATTTACCATACGAGACAGACACTCTGGGATTCAAAACTGATATCCTCTAAACAGCTCGTGAGTTGAAGAAACGAGACCTAAAACCCAGTGCGCACCGTCTTCAGGGTTCTCTACTAGTAACTGATTTCAAAATAACACGAGTATTTCTCAAACCGAAGTGGAGCAAGGACATCAAATAAACACTTGAGCGTTCTCATGCCATAGATTAAATATATCATGCATGGCGTGAGCTACAACAGTTGTACAGCACCCTACCGAGGCTATCAAACAGAATCGGTTCAGCGCTTGACAGAATTCATTCAAAAATAATGGTAAGTGTACTGGCCAATGATGCCACTCCTCAAACGCATGATGATTCAGAGATCACTTTGTTCTTTGAAAACTCCAAGAAAGTTAGCATTTTTCGGCGATAAGATCTCTACTGATAGAAAGCCGCGTGGACGAGTTGTCCGAATGTATACAGTGTTCGCACGAAATTTCACGATCTGTTCTTTCATACTTTTTCAAGACGGCATTACCTTTTCTAATAGTTACACAAGTGACTACCCAAACGTAGCAAAAACTATAAGCTCTTCGTGAAAGTTGTGAAAGAGGTGAAATGACGTTATAGCACTTATCTCAGTCGCTCCCCAAGTGAGTTCGCAAGGAACATTCACTGCGTCCTACCGCTACTATAGACGGGAAACCTCTACTCAACACTAAAAGACTAATCCCATAAATCTGCGCTGAAGGCGAGGCACAAAGAACAGACATTCCATCTCTAGCTTTTGTCGGCTTGATTACGACCGACTGCTTTACTGCTTCCGCGTCTGGCGAGACATTTCGAGCTTCCTCTATCTCACAATACATAGTGATACAAAGCCTGATGATGTAGTCTAGCTTTCACGCATCAAGTCTCATAGAACTCTTCGCACTTCCAGAACAAATCGCAAGATTCAAAATCGATACACCCACATAACAAAAAGCGACGCATAATGCACTCTGGCATTCTGCTTTCCGAGTTATGGGCCAATTAAGAAGCGACAGAATGCAGCTAATGGGACATTATTCAAAGTAACCAGACTTGTCGGAAACCGGAGGCTCAAACAAGGGTTGTTTTTGGGAGACAACTAGTCTACGCACAGCAGCCTACAACTGAATATGGGAGGAGGTGATTAGTCTCGGCGACTCTGAGTAATCCACTCTTCTCCGACGAGGCTACAGCATCTCAGCATCTCTCTACAACAATGATGTGAAGCCCTAAGATGTTCCCAAGGTAGGCCGAGAACTCAAGGGCCTCGATTCAACTTAAGATATCAAGGAGAGACTATCCCGAAGCTACCATAATTGATCAGAACGGTACATTTTAAAATGAAAATATAGAGCACTATGTGAATCCTGGGTTGTAACGATTCAGTGATCCAGCCTAATTCGCTGCATTCTACTCGATTTACGGCATCATGTGACAACTGCACTTTTGAATTTGAAACACTTCCGCTCGGAACAACTGGCACGGACATCGCTCAGTAAAGCTGCAGTAAAACTCATTGCTTTTCCTTATCGAAAGGTCAACATGCTTACGTAGAACGACTAGCAAAAACCTTCAGATAATCCCCACCTGTTGTTCCTTACAATGACATTACAAAAATGACTGAAAATGAAAATCTGAATCATATAATGTTTCGGGTGGCACGGTCTCCGAGCAGAAAAATATTCGTCAGAAAGAGAAAAAAATAGAACTTCAACGGTTATTCATGCAACATAGCCTCCCACGGCAACATTTGTGACGAAGCAGGCCGACAACTGCGTCAACACATTAATAATGTGGAAGATTTGGCAGTTACCTTCTATTTACTTGTTTACGCTACCACTTCGGTCGCTCAACACTTCCGCATGACGCTCGTGTTGAAAAAGCCGTAAGTTCACAGGTGTTTTCAAATAACCCCCTTCAACCTATCTTTATCCACTGATGAAAGTATGAGACGGCCTTTTACTAGCTGTCAGTGCCAATCGAAGGACATTTGTGGAATCAGTAATTATATTATACCCACTTGAAAACTTCGTTTGAAAAATTGCGGTCACTATCTGTAGTAACAGTGTTTCTTCAGTTTCTAGTATCATTTGAGCCTTGTACTGTTCCTTACAGCATGCGCCTGAGTTAACTGCATTAGCGAAAACTCAATATAGCCCTCACTTCGCCGTTAGACATCTACCAGAACTAACGGCAATGGGGAGAGAGGTGATGGTGGTGTTGTCAAATTACTCTTTTTCTCTTTTAATGATTGTCAGGCCTAAAAGCTGTCGGCAATCATGCTGTGTGATTCGTAAGCAGTTGTTTATGCTGCAGCACCGAGGAGGAATTGAGAGGCTGCTTGGATATAATGAAGCTGCATTTACACGAACAACCACTCCTCACGTACCGACCGACCGCAGCCGACGCGACTAATGTGCAGCAAGTATTCGGGCCGAAACGCTAGAGGGAACACAAGCAAAGAAAAGGCGTTGTACGAGAGAGTGTGCCAATGAACGCAGACGAGTAACAGCTGCAGCAGCAGTAGCAGTAGCTGAGGCAGAGCACGAGGAGAGGAGTTGAGTAAGAAATTTACATGACAGTCTACCCCTTTCTGCCAGTCCAAATGTCATGTGTATTGGTTAGAGGTTTTTTTCACACGGCTCAATCAATTTTCAAGGCAAGGGCAAACTAAAGCGAAACTCTGTGAAACAAGCAAGAAATACTTAACTTGACAAGAGTGAAATTTTTCATATTCACAATGCAAGGGTTCCGACACTCTCCAAAATATATCACTTCATGCCGCCACCTTTCCGTATCCACCAAGAATGGGAACAAAGCCGGCCCAGCCTGGTTCGGCCCGTCCTTTCTCCCCTCCGTATCGCGCCAGTTTTATCAGCAGTCAACATTACGCAACCGCTATAACACTACCGATACTGCATCTCAATCGAAGCGCTGCAGGTTTACAACAAGAAAAGTATTGGTAAGAAAAGTACATGGGCTGGACTGAAGGGCACTTCTCACTCCCTAAAAGGATGCGCCACGCAATCGCCTTACATTCGAACTCAGGAGGGCTATTAAATCTGTCCACATTATGCGTCCTAGAGCGCATAATCAAATGAAATGGGACGAATGAAGGACGGAAAGCAGTTCTGCGTCACTGCACGTGCGATGATGTAATGCCCAAGTCAAATTAGAAGTCAGTAATGGTAAATAATTGCGGCGGCGTCTTAGCCTCCTCATTCATTCACTCACCGGCGAGGTTGGAGCAGGCGGCGGCAGCGTGGTGGGAGTCGTGGACGAAGTGTGCTGAGTATTCTGTTGTTGTGGACGACGTCGGCGCGCACTCAGATGCTGTCCCATCGCATCACACAAGAAGGGGGGCAGTTCGGGCACACGTCGTCAACAAATGAATTCGGCGGGTCCGCCGCTGATCGGCCGGCCGGCTAGGATGGCCCGCGTGTAGCCTAGCCTGGTCGTCTATTGATTGCGGTGCCGGGCGCGACTAACTGCAATTCCGTCTGTTTTCGCACCGCCGCTCTCCCGTCATACACTCACTATTTCGTTTTTATCTCAGACACACACTCACACACATACACGCACCAAGGCAAGACACCACCACCCGAGAACACTCCCCTCCGAGACATTCGTGGGTGTGGCATTTCGTCCACCAATGTTTTGTTCTTCGTCAGCAGCTCCTCAATGACATTCCCTCCATTGCTTGAGCTGCATCAGATCACGCGCCCATTTTGAGACACGTGACAGCGGAGAGCAGTACAGTAAACGAATGTCAAACCGAGACCCTACAGCAAATAAGGCGAAGGCATCTGTAGCTATGAGTGACGAGAGCACCACTACTTGAATGAAAAGGAGAAAAGGAGTATTGGCGCCGCTTGCAGAACAAAAAAGATCCAAAAACCCGTCAGCGCAGTTTAGAAGATTGCCAATACATAAAATAGAAAATTCACACTAATCAAAACGTGAGCAAAAGCAGTCATTCCGGAATACACTGCCAAAATTTAACGCGCAGCACGAAATTTTGCAGAAAACCTGAGACACCGCAAAAGCTGAAGGGAAAACGATGATTAGTTACGTGAATGATGACATGAATGATATGGCCTGTTATCGAAGGACGAGGACATGTCTCTCCCTTGATTGAGAATCGAATAGAAAGCGAAGGTGAAGAAATATGTGAAATGAGACAAGACAAAAGAAACGCACCCTAACGAGAAATAAATGGAAAAATATCGGAGAAAAATGTACACCTCTGTCCTTTGTTCGTTGAGTTTATCGAAGTGCTCCTTCAGAAACAAAACGGGATTTTCGGGCTTGTGAATGCACAGAGCAACTGAAATTGAAAGCACATTGTAAACTAGAAAAAACACGATTGCAAATATAATTTCAAAGCAATCAATAAGAAAGATGATTTTTAACGATTGGTTTACAATATGAACTGCAAGACATATAATCTTACCAATAGCCTCTTTCACAAGTTGCTGAATATTGTGTCGTTGTACATAAGCTTGGCATTGTGCCAATTGTGCTTCCTCGTTGCCGCTCGACATGTCCGAGCAAGCTAAAGATGCGATTAATGGGAATTAACAAACGCTAGGCAAAAAAAACGGAGCAAACTATCGACCACTTCGGACGCTGGCAAGAGTAACAATGAAAGTTCAGTGGAGTTTATGTTCAATTGAAGCTGCAAGAGCTGAGAAACGAAATGATTCATACAAACATCGCCGCCATCATAGCGACTTTTCATGTAACGTTCCAAATCGTACAGATACTAATGATGAGAGTGGAACAAAGCAAGAAAATCTACTAGTTTGGATCGATGTTGCGCAAGATGCAGGAAATTCAATGTGTTTCTACAAGAGTAAATGCACAACATGGACGGATAGCCGACGTGAGAGGGAGTGCTGAAATAGTGGAGGGTAGTACACTGACGGACTGAGAAGGGCTAGCAGAGTTCCGATAGGCCGGAGGGCAGATTTCATCGCAACGGCTGCGGGAGAGTGGCGGCGGGGAGCGTGCGCGCGGCAGCCGCGACTACGACCAGTATTGGCCGCGCGACGACGTCGGCGGCAAGACGCGGTGAGTAGCAGAGCGAGCAGCAGCAGCAGTAGCAGGCAGGAGCGAGAGTGCGAGAGATGGAGTCGCAGAGACTACGAGCTATCGTGAGGCCCAAAACGCAGCAATAGCACAGCACTCCCTCTCCCTCACTCCCAAAGCACCATCTTATTGGATTCGCCTCATTCGGGAGGCAGAAACTGTGTGCAGATGACTGCACCACGCCGCCACCACCCCCACCCCCACCCTAACCCCGAACTAGCCAGCGTGCGCAACACAAGACAACTTCTTCAATCAACGCACAATGCGTCACACCCTTAGTGGGGATGACGTCAGCTCTCGCACCTCACCGTCATCGGGCGGACTGCCCCACCACACGAAAACATCGCGCAGAGTGGCGGCGTGTTACGCGAACGATCTTGCTCAGCTGCAGCGCCAAACTGACTGCAATTGCTGCTGCTCCAATTGTCGATGGAAGAACTGAACGTGAGGCGTTCGGCTGTGGATTTCAACAGCGTTTCAGACGTTAAGGAACTGCTGGGCGTTGCTGTTACAACAGTCGCACGTACAGCGCGAAGAACATGACCGCCACATGCTTACCAGCAGACAAACAGCCAGATATTCGAAACCACTTCTCGTTGGCCGCTGCATTGAAATTGATTGATAACGAGCGAAAAACCAAAAATTGACACTATAGAATTACCTAGTAAATTATGGAGTAAGTTGCACCATGTTACTGCTAGCACGCACTGCAAATCAATAGGAATCCATTCCACAAAAAATGGAACAAAGCAGCGAACTATTAGAATGAGCAGATCGCAAATGTCAACGTTCCAAAAAATTGAAAATAAGGCGAAGTACTGCTGTTACAATGAGAAGGACCACGATCAGGAGGGGGGG
>KZ349656.1:13917-28313 GCA_002352805.1 Teladorsagia circumcincta | reverse complement strand
ATCGGCGCATACCTTGTACGTTGAAAAGGTCGTGACGAGAGTCGCGACAGCCCCAGCAAAAACGCCAACCTGGCTGGTTTGCTCACCTCCTCCTAGTTAGACGGGTGCCTCCAGAGGCACTCAGGCACACTGCGAAACAACAAACCAACCTTCACGGAGTCGACACCTCCCGGTACGCATTTCCTGTGAGCGATTTCCCAGCACTCCACCGCCGTTTTCCAGTTTATGCGAGGAATCTCATTCCTGATCATGTTTAAGGCATCCTAAAACAACAGATTCTAAATAACAGAGGAGCGGTAAAAGTCCGTGTATGTGGGGTTTCTAGAGTATGCAGTGGTGATGGAGGAAATATACTGAATTCACGGAGATGTGCTGGACTCGACGCCGATTTTGTAGGGATTTTTGGGCTGGGTTGCGGTGCTTCCAAAGGTGGCGAGATCAACTAGGGCCAAGTGCCGGTCAATTTAATGCATTTTACTTCCTACACCGCCCACCCCCACCCCTCCCACTCCCCGAGGGGAGTCTCGATATGCCCGCCCTTCGGTGAGGGTTGGTGCAGTCACAGTCACAAAACAGTTTAGGAACTCACTATGCACCGGCGCCCCCAGTGTCGAATAAAATTGCGTTTTATAAGTGGGAGTGGCTACTTTTCCCTCGGGCGACGTGAAAAAAATTTTCAAACGTAACACTCACTAACATTTGACACGTTCTAATTGTTTCCCTTTTTGAATGAATGCCTGCTTCAATAAAAAAAATTAGCAATAGAAATTTTGTGCGAGCCATCCCAGGACTTTACGGACAACCCAATCATAAGCACTCAAACAATTTACCAACATTTGCCAATTCGCATCCCTCGAAGTGCCCGTCGTGACGAAAAAAAAAAACATTCTTGAAAATTACGAAATTTGAGGCACCTCAACCGGTACAAGGCGTGTTTTAACACGTTGACGACATCGCGCGTCTTGGGTTTTTGCACCGCAGGGGACCGGAGCGATTTTGCGAGCGTCGCTACCGCACACCACATTCGTCGATTTTGAGCTGTATATGCAATACTTAGATGCGATGAAATGCTTTCAAGAGTGTCCGATCTGTCCAATTCATCCTGAGTTGTAGTAATAAAAGTTTGACCGAAATGACTTGTTAAAGCCATGAAAAGGTGAATTTTTAGTACTTTTCCTTTAGTGGTTGTAAAATTAATTACGACTTGGTTGTTTCAGTAAAAACACAAATCTTCCCATACAAATAGGTTTGTATTCGCTTCTATTATTCCTTTTTATCGATATGTTCACGCTAATGAAAAGAAAAGGAGGAATGAACTAAACAGACATATCCGTAAGGTCTGGAAAACCTCTGCCAAACTGAAGAATATTTGGCGTTTCTGTGAGCCATGTAATTCCTTGGTATGCTGGTGTATGGCCTAATAAGTCGCGCAAGCGCAAGAAAAATGGATGATTTGGGCGGGACGCGTTACGGCGTCACAATGTCCCACGAGGTGCGCAAAGAGGGGCGCGTTACCGTATCACGCTGCCGTCAACGTGTTAAAGATACTTCCCATTGAGACCTCGATTCTATAAGGGAATTTCTTCGAGCCTAAAGAACTGAACCCTTTCCTGCCATTCCACATTCCTACATTTTAGTTTGACCAGAATACAACAAGATTCGTCCAGTACAAACTCGATGCTCGTGATAAGTCAAATTTGAAGCGTTTAAGGCTATCGAGTCGTGCTCCGAGACGCTGCGCACGACTTGTGGTCCAGAGTTGCGAAGGCATGTGGAAATCTATTTCCTCGATTGCCCTGTGAATGCCAGCCATTCAGATCCGTTTCGACGGAAGTCTGAACCTACAGATGCGATCTGGTTGCATTTGACTGCATAAACTTGACATGCTCGTCATTTTCCTCGCCGCGTCAAGCAATGCTCATGTCTCACAGCATCGATCTGGCGAAGATAAGCGACGGCGGAGGTAAGCGAGCCAGCCCGGTTGGCGTTTCGCTGGGGCAGTATGCTGAATGTTGGGGGGGGGGGGGTATGGGGTCCCTGACGGTCGACGGACTAATTCAACTCGGTCCCTTGAATCGCCACAATCTGATGCTCACCTCAGGACTAGGCCCGCGAGAGAACGTGGGCCCGTCCTCTCTCTGAGGCTTAGTACTGAGGTAAGCAAACCAACCCTTCTGGCGGAGCTGCTAACGTAGCTGCATCACCTCCGTCATCACTCTCTAATCGTACCGATGAAGTTCAAGTAGTCCGTTGACTTCGAAGATCCCATCCCCTCCTCAATATTCAGCATACGGCACCAGCAGAAACTCTGAACGGGCTGGTTTGCTTATCTCGTGACGGCGTTCGTTTCTCACAATTCATGTTTGCTGTCATAGTTAACCTTCCCAATCCACCCATTAATGGCGATGTGGTCGCGATTACCACAACGGGCCCCTGGGCTTACGATTCCTCTGTCTCTTCTCGATGAGTGAAAAACCACCCCCTCCCCTCCTGTGTGATTTTTTTGGGTCGCGGTTGGGTTCAACGACACTGAACACTATCGAGAGTTGGTGGTCGATGGAGAGATGTCTCAAAATTTCTGCAAGCGGTATAGTAGACGGCATACCCAGCACGCACTTGTATGCTGAAGTGTTATCCTCCCCTCAGCACTTCCATGAACATAAGATCGTCATACTTTTCCCTTCTGGCCCTTAAGCGCTTTCGACCCCACTTTCATGGGCCAAATACAACCTCCGTTAAACTTGACACAACGGACGGTTGACCCTGTATTGAACATGTAGCCCATGGTACTATGTGTGTGTATTGCGTGTAGCGCGGCATAGCGCAGCCCTAAAGACGGGGGTCCGATAAGTTGCATGTCGATGCAGGAAAAATATACCTACTGTGATGCCAGATTAGGCCCCCAAGGGACGTAGACGTTGTACTTCCGCAGGAAGGGAGCACCCGCAGCGGCCTAACAAGTTTCACCCGTAGTTAACGCAAGTTTCATGGAGAGTTCCGCCTCCGGGTGGCGAATTCAGCCTATGATTGATTTACCATAAGCGGTCGCGGGTACCCGACAGGACGCTGTTGCGCGGCGAGAAGGCAGAGACGTAGTCGGGTCAGCGGACGAGTGGCTGAGCGATGTAGGACGTACCATAGCACATTCCGTTTACCTTGACGCTGAATCGCTGAAGTACGTGCCGCCACTCGTCCGCTAACCCGTCTACGTCTCTGCCTTCTCGCCGCGCGACGAGCCTCCTGTCGGGTACCGTGGTCGCTGTACGCGGCTGGAGAGTATAGAGGAGTTGAGCAGAACATTCACAGCGGTCATCTATCACAGGATTTCGTCGAGCGCAAAACTTATCGTGCAAGAAACGGGTCTTATCTCGTGAATCTTTGACGTTTTATGGTTTTTTCTTCAACACTGCTACATTCGCTGCCTCTAAATTTTTGCCGACGAAGACCATTATCGCTACAGTCTGCCTTCAAGTGCGGGTTACTGGGACCAACCACCTACTGGTTCCCAGTCATGTGTGTTTCACGGAGTTTAGCAGAAAGACCAAACAAGAACACTTAGCACTTCGTGAGAGGAATTTCCTAGCCCATCGAGACTGTAGTCGTAGAGAACCACGTACAAATTGTCCACTGAACGAAGACGCAAAACCTGTAACGGTAAGCTCAAAAGAGTGCCTATATACATTTGACTACACAGTGTGGGAGACCTCGGGAATTCTCTGTTGATCGATTTCGAATCGTACATGCCCTCGACCTTTTGTTGGACTCGTATGAAACTTCGCTTCTATCTCCTCAACAGCTACTGCTTCAAATCCAGTAATTACGCTCGCATACAGTTCGATCATCTGGAAAACATTCTACTTTGTCCTTTCTTTCTATTAGCCACACTACCAGGAATACAGTCATTTATAAGATACGTGGGGATTAAATAGAATATCAATCGAGATAATCGCAATGGTGAAGCCATGAAGAAGAGCTTTAAAATCTTCGATGGTGGGCCTCTGGGCTGAATGAAGTAGAAAAGCTATGTATATTCTTTATAGATGAATATGTTTACGCATTGCTGGAAGGTTGAGAATGTTTGCGCTTCCAGAAAAACCTTTTGGAGCTAATGCCACCCTACTACATTTTGGGCACTTTGCACTTTTGAACCCCAGTGGGGAATGAGGTAGGTCAGAAATTTTTGCTGGAACTTCTCTCATGAGGGTTATCGAGAGTGCTGCACGAAAATGACATCCTTTCGCGTTGGCGCCTTTCAACGCCAGCTGACCCCAATTTGACACGAGAGCAGTTTTCATCGAATTCGGTGTAGACTTCCGTGTAGGACTTATTTAGTATGCCGATCACGGAAGAGACTTTCGTTCTTGGCATTGGCGCTGTTTAGAGCGCATTTTCTGCTCTATTGAGCTGTCTCACTTTTAATGCCTGAGACTAAGCCTAATGGAGGGAGGTGAGACTCCAGAGTGGGTTTATCACCCGCCGTGTGGCAAAGGTTGGGAGTAATGTGGCTCAGAGGGGGCCAGTCGCCGCCGCGGCACCGCGCATGTTCGCCCCCTCTCAGCGAGATAGTGTGAACTCGAACATTCCAGCTTCTTTCGCACGCCATGTGACTGCCCTCACCTCCACCTCCTAGACTGCCTAGACTCTCCCTAGCTCACAGTTTTCCGAAGTAGGCAGATATGCTGTGTCGCGTCGGCGACTAGCCCCCTCCCAGCCACATTGCGCAAAGGGTTGAAGTGTGTGGGGTCACAGGGTGAGTGGCTTACTCATTTCGAAGCGCTCTCCTACTCATAGGCACAGTACTGACTGCAATCTAATTGAGAGGCGGAGACAAGCAGGAAATGACAACGACAAAAATGATTGTCATATTCGTAATCAGAGCATCAATTAACTGCTATACACAAGGTTACAAAGAATTTGGTGGGAATCATCACCTGGCGCCAATTTTGCGGCAGCGCCGAAGATGGATGTCATATTCGTGATTAGAACCTTCGATAACCCATGGGAGAAGTTTCAGATTTCTCTCATTCTCAGAAATTTCAACCCACTCCTACTGGTGTAGCAATGACCTATTTTTACTACCACGTTTGCTTGGTGTTGCTCTATTTGACCGCTTATATTTCTTACTTCAGGCTCAATGCGATCGATTATTGATCCAAAAGCGCGGTATCAAAGAGTTAAGAATACATAACACTATGGTTAGTTAGGATGCCCTTTCACACACAGCCGTTCCAAAAGACTTTCTACGTTCAGAGAAGCCTCAATTCTCGCCCATTGCACTCCACCAATTTTTGCATAAAACAATAGCGTTTCCTGCCGGTCGGATCACATTATTAATCCATCTCTCATACAATACTTTCAGACTTCCAAACTTGGTCCTGCACTTTTAACCCAACTCAGAAAACTGTGCTCATTTCATTTTACGTAAACACATTTGATAATGTCTCTCTGTATCATTCTAGGCTGTTAACAAAACTAAAAACCCTCACATGTACAGAAGAATGCAAGGAAGCCTTTGGGATTGTTATTGCTACTAAGTTATTACACAAAAATTACAAAATTCTTTACAAACATCACGATTTACTTATGAATAAATAATTTTACAGCAAATGACCACACGATTCGAGCAACCATCTTAAGAACAAACTTGACCGCATGATTCTGCACACGATTATCTATTACTTCTTTAACTGTAAAAATCAGACATACCGCATAGTTGCAACGCAGCACTCAATGGAAAATACATTAACAAAAAAAACCTACAGGGATGCATCAACGCAAAAATGACCAACTGATGAATAATCATTTCAAGTAATGATGAAGAGATATTCACAGCCAAATTTCATTTCATAAAAGGGAACCGTTACACATTCACAATGAAAGAGAAACAAAAATGATCATCATTACAAACAATTATACTATGTACGACACCGTATCACCGCTTATTTTGTTCGATTGCAACTCGACAAAAAGCCCTTGAGAAGCTTGAAAACTCTTACACAACCACCTCGTATGTAGAATCAAAGTACTGACAAGCGAACGTTACACGGAATTATTAGGCACCCATTCGGCGTCAGTAGGTGAAACTAACAAGGTACAAGTCAAAGGTTCGAATGGCCGCAGCGGGGAGCACGAATTTACCGGATCGACATGAGTCCAGGTAGATAGGTTGCGGTAGCCATGGAGGTTGAAGAAAACGTTTCATTCCAGCGTGATGCAATCATCTTCCGAGGATTTTGCGGCATCTTTCTTCTGAAAAATAACATATTCATTACCTGTTCCTAGAATGATGTGGCGAACTAAATTATAATATAAACACGACGCAGCTATTCCCAAAACGAAGTCAAGACTACTCATTTTTTTTTCATGTAAGATGATATCTAATTATTGCTTAAATCTGAAAATCATGCCTTTTGGAAGTCCTTGGAGGCGAACGAAACCTTTAAACAAACCCTGTCAAGTTTTGAGATCGTAAAATATGGTTTGAAAACAAAACATCGCAAACCCTCACCAAAATGAGATAATCGGTGTACAAAAATTATGCTTAAAAGCTAACTTTCGTAGTGCCGTTTGACGCCGATGCCGAATCTGCAGCTGGAGTTGCTGCACTTTTGTCAGTAGCCCCCTTCGGATGATTTGCATTCAAATGACTTTCTAGAGTAGTGTAACTGCTACACTTGAAAGAGCATACATCGCAAGAATACCTGAAAAAGGTGCTTCGAAAAGAATAAACAAAGGAGCTTTGGACTTTATTGTTACTCACATGATTTCAGCCGAACACAGTTTTATGTGGTGGTCAGCCACCAGATGTTGCAACATGTTAAAAGCGTACTGCTGAAATAGAAAATTCTGACTATGTCTAAAAAAAGTTTGCAATGACTGCTGATGAGTTCGAACCTTCGCACAAAGTTTACATCTTCCGCCATCAAGCTTGTTCTGCGCTTTCGCCAGAAGGTCGGCAGTGACCAATCCATGAGCCATTACCTGAAAATAGACATTCAGAACAAAATATTAAGTATTTATAGCAGACGAACACTTAGGAGAAATAACAAACAAGATGACGCTCAAGTCCTTCGTATGTCCAAAACCGTTCACGGCATCGGCTACAGGCCAATGGAGCTCCTAATTTCACATCATCCAACGTCTTGTCCCGGAGATGTTTGTGGATTAGCTAAGGTACAAAAATAGATTACAAGAAATCAAACGTGAGTGGTTTTTGAGCAGTGTCACTCACCTGCAAATGCTGGAAATAACGCTCGCGATCGACCATATTCTGGTCGCAAATTTCACATATTCCAGGACCGCTACCAGCATTTGTGGAATTTCCTAGAGCATGAGCTGCACCAGTGGACGTGGCTGCACCCGATGCTGCAGCCGTTGAAAGACCACCATTAGCCATAGCAAGAGCTTTCTGCATGGCGACCGTGTTCATCTGTAACAACAAGTCTTAAGATTTTCGCAAAATCTCGATTCCCCAAGAAATCGCCCTGTTGTCTTTTTGACGCACATGCAAGTTTTCAACCATTCAACCTCCCTAAATGGTCAAATTCTTGTGAATCTCAGAGGCTGATGAAAAACAACAAGATTAGAACTTTCGGAACGTACTGCAATGACCCGAGCAGTTACAATGCTCAATCCAGTTGCGCTCTCTCCCTCTCAATTTTTCCGGGTTATTTTCCGACCTCTCAATTTTTCCGGGTTATTTTCCGAACAAAGCGAATTTTTAACCTCCAAGTGGTTCTCTCAAAAACTACTCAATGGAAAGGGATAAAATGGCGGGAAACTACACGAGCAGCGTGTCACAAAATATACTGACCTCTTCCGAGAACCTTCGAATTGAATCGAATCTAATTTATTGCTAAATATGAAGCTTATCGCAGCAACAACTCCTGCTCGAGGATCCGCTATGCAAAAATCCGCGGTTAGACGCCGCAAAGGCATTTAAGGGTCTGCTCTAGATTGTTACGCCTTGTGAGTTTCTGATTCCGTCATTGATCCCTAGGCATGTGATCCCCTTCATCCATTGACCATAAATGATCCCCCTCGTTGAACTTGGCATTATAATCAGCCGGCCCTGGTTCCAGCTTTCGGAATAGATGATGGTGTAACTGTGTTCCATCACTAGGAGACATTTTTTGCAAAGTAAGTGGTCCTTCGTAGCAGATTCAAAAAAAATCGGCTTGCCGTCAACGCGCTAATCGACCTAGAAGGGGTAGAAGACCTAGTTGGTCTTGACAAAAATCGATCAGAGATTGGACCATCGGAACACGTGAATGATAAGCAGCGCTTCTTGACACTTAAAAACCCCGCAAATACATGGCGGTCCTTCGCACCACCATGAAACTCTTAGAAATTGAATGATATGGAAAGAAAACTGGTAAGTATTTGTCATCGTACTCACAGGGGGTCCTTTTCTCAGGGCAGATGCATTTGCAAGGAGTGCATTGCGACTTGCAGCAAGATTTTTCTGATACAGTGCAGTTGCAGCAGCCAAGGAGCCAACAGTAGTCGCCGCGGTAGTTGATCCACGCTGTTGGTTGGCACGTTGAATGTGCTGTTGCATGGCTAAAACAGAAACACTACAAGTCACCTCTACAAAAAAACACATCTTTTCCATGAGATGCTGAACTCCCAGACTATCACCGTTTTGTTAGGAAAGGCTTCTGAACTGGAAATATAGCAAAAGATTTCTAAAACGGATAACAAATATGAGAATTGGGACACCGCTCCAAGGTAGTCAAAGTTAACGATCTTGCAATCTGCAATTTTTTGTGGAGTTAATACGTATCGATCTCGCAGAACTGCAGGGTCGATAGTCCACTCTGCACTCGATTGCAGAACGCACTGCAAAACGATCACAAAGCATGACCAGGGCCTCACAAAACCGTCAAATTTTCAAGACGTCTTGATGAAAAGAGTATGAATAAGAGTGACGTAATATAATAATGATGATGTGAATAATATTGATAGGAGTTCTATTAAGACCGTTTATCTAACTTCGGCTACAAAGAGCAAGCAAAAAACTCGTGCGCTATTCGTTCCTATTCCTTGGAAAATGCGAATCTATGAAAACTTCACGACACGAACCTGCAATGAGGCTGTTACCGCTCTGGCCAATCATGTTTCGTTGCTGCATCATCGCAGCTGCCTAAAAACGTGTCGATAATAATACGAATTCACACTGCACAATTGCACTGGAACTTCACAACTACCTGCCGCATACGTTGCTGTTGTTGCAGAAGTTGCTGCTGGAGGGCATTCTGCTGTGCATCACGGACGGCAGCTGTACGACGCAGTGCTGCCTGTGCCACAGCTTGCTGAGCTTGCGCCAATTGATTCCGCTTCTATAATTATGGGTTACCCTCACTCTACTGACACGATTCACCTGGTTTCAAATTTAGAGTATCAAATCCATGCATTAGTTCGCTCAGATCTCATCCACGCTTTGATTGCGAAGTTGTTGCTGATATTTCTCACTAATTTTGTAACATCAACAACGTTACAACAATTAGATACAAGTTACGACAGAAAGTCAGTGCCGCTGGGGCGAGCTACTCCCTCAAGTAGCCGTGATTAAATGCAGTTGGTGCACCAATCACCTGCTCATAACGCCATCCCATAATGTGAGATCGGTCCAACGCGTGACGGTGTATCAGATCAGGCGTGTTCCTTGGACTCAACCAATAGGACGCTGAGAGGATGCGTTAACGGAGGGAAAGAGCGAGCACCCCATCTGCAAAATTGCCATTTACATTTGGAGTTAGATTACGTGGTCCCACTCAAACGGCGGCCACCCAAAGGTTTACTGCGTAGCGACGCAACGCAGAAATCCCCGCATGCTACTAAGATCTACAATCTCACTGTGATCATTTCGAATTGGCCGAGACAAAGCTCTCTAAAGAGCACTGCTCTCGGCAGATACGGTTTGATTTGAGTGATCCACCTTGGACAGGATGTTTATAACAAAATACTCCAGAAAAATGCGGAGTTCAAAACATATTGTTGAGGAAAAATGCAGCAGCTGCTTCTGTTGATTTTTCCATTCTGATTGCTCCTAATATGGAGCAGTGCTGCATTTCAGCATAGCGGGAATTTTCTCTTGGAATAAAAGTAACCTCGTGCACATGGCAAATCTCAATCCATCACCTTCCCTCATGGGAAAAAATCGTTCAAAAACGACCACTCAAATTAGAGTAACGTGAGTATAACTGGGCGAACTTATGCATGGATTATATGGACTAGAGCTTTCCATAGACGCTAGGGTTGAAATTACAAAACCTGTTGCTGCTGAGCCGCTTGCTGCTGCTGCAAGATTGTAGGATCGATTGGAGGTCGCTCCCATAGCCAGCGGTTGATCATGAGCTGATCATCAGGACCCTAAAATTTGTTATGAACATAGCTGTCTAAAACTTATGGTTAGTAATGAAAGATTGTCATACACTTGCCTTTGGGCCCATGATATTTCTAACCCGACTATAGTCTTTCTTGCAAGTCCGCAGGTGAGTATCTCGAAGGCCCTTGTACTGGAAGTCCTCATCACAGATCAGGCAAGGATATTTCGCTTGTGCCTCATCTTTCGAAGCAATCACCAGGTGAGATTCTCTGAATTTACAAAAATGTTGTGGGAAAATTAAAACCATTCTACAGCCCGGTTCTTAGTTAACAAATTAACAACGTACAGATAATGATTGATGAGTCGCTGTTCATTCGTGTCAAACTCGGGACACATAGCACACTGATATTTGCCATTCTTGAAATGTACAGTGGATCGATGTGACTGTAATATCATCCGAGACTCTGTCTTGAACCCGCAAACCTGCAAAAAAATCAACGCTTTTGAAGCCACTGTCTAAGATCACAACTTATATTCTTGCACAGGATTTAACCTTTAAAAAAAGCATTCTGATCTTCTAAGCAAAGACGGATGACCTGATGAGCTACAATGAAATTTAATCCTATCAAGAGGCTAGAAGCGTTCCAGATGAAGCTAAGTTGTAATCTAGATCCGAGGAATAAAGCACTACCTGACCAACAACAATGCAAGCACTTGCATTAGTGTAGAAAATGGGGAATTAGGTGATGCTCATAAGTATTATGTTGGAAAATTTTTTGAAAAAAAAAAAACAAACCAAATGACGAATTAGAAACCAACCTGACATGACAACATCTTCATTTTGTATGGTTCATTTCTCTTTCGTAGAGCTTCCCATACAGGTTTCAGTTGAGCGGCGACCTTTAAAACAGAGATGAGCAATTGCCAAAAACAGAATCACTCACAAAATCCTCGCACTATTCCGTTATTTCTGCCCCAAAGTCTCACAACTACATTTTTTTATTTCTCAGAAACCTTGCCTGTAAAAGCAATTCGAAGCCTAAACTACGGAAATGAAACTCATTTTTACGCTGGCGCCATTTGGCGCCACTTTGTCACGACAGTTGTTCTCCAAAAATTCGCTGTAAGCGTGTACGCGAGGGTTATTTCGTGTCCTGATAACGAATATGACGTCCGTTTTTGGAATTAGCGCTGTTTAACGCATATTTCCTACCCTATTGCGCTCTCTAACTTAGAGTGCCCAAAGCTAACCACCAAATCCAAGTTCAGCTCTGCCAGTTACTGATGAAAATCAAAAAAATCTAGTTTAATGTGTTGCAACATGTACGTTCTCTCCCGTGGTCCACGTGCGCCACACGGTGTCGCCTTAAGCTAGAACCCAATTCTTGCTTTTCGGCAGTTATTTCGTTCGAAAGTTGTAATGGGATGTTTCCTGAAATGCAGCACAACATATCGGCCCATGACTTTGTTGCCTGAGAAAATGGTGTAGAGACACCAAACTTTTGAGGAAAAAATACCACAAAGCTTTGATGCACTATTAATCCATTACATCGATTGCTAAAACGATAATTAGCAAGCAGAACGACAATCTTTCTCGTTTTTCGTACACTTCATGTGGACAAGCAGTGATTTTGAAAGGATATATTCAGTGCCGCACCTTTCACCCTTTCAATTTACTCACACACATATTTAAGTTTGATCGTTACTCCTAACGCTTATACATTTAGTCTCAATGCAGTTAGAGAAGATGTTTGCCAGCCCAAAATTGATCCTAAACATCTGATTTCAAAATTTTTCACCTCAATAGAAAATACTTTTGCTTTCCACATGAAATGATCGAGATTTGAGATTGGCTATTGCTTAGAATGTTTTAACTTCCCCAAAAAAGATGTGAGGGATAAAAAGTATAAAAAAGATAGAAGATAAAGCATTCGCCGTTGATCAATCTCTTTTTGGGATGCGGCACGCATTCTACTTCCACTTGCACATGCAAATTCGTAGTGGCATCTTGAATGCGGTGTGGCCTATACAATGACTTGCGGAGGCTATCCTATGTACAAGTCAGTTTTTATCCTCCTAGACTCTGGTATAATTAACCGACCCCGGATGGATGGAAGTCTTGGTTGGCCTAGACGACACACGACCCAGGATTTGATCCCCAAGCCGTGCGCGTGCCAAGCCGCTACTTGCCATTACACCGATTCCTCCCATAAAAAAATATAACTAAGGTTAATCATGTTAGGCAGAATGTTTGCGTCTGAACAGTCCCAGGCTGGTATGTTCCTTCATATCTGAGAAAACATATCCTGACAGCGTTCCGGTCACGTGTTGCTGAAGGTGCAGAACGCAGCGAGCCAAAAAAAAAAAACTCGGACATGCGTGCGGAAAGCTATAGACAGCTTCTATACTAAGTCAGCACACCTAATGCAAGCGACTAGATAAAATGTCTAGAGCAAATTTTCAAATTCTGCGTACACTTTTTCAAACTGATTCCCCATGCCTTCGTTCCGCCAGACCACTTGCCTACCTCTAATCTTTGGGTAAAGTTACACTTTCGTGCTATAAGAGTAAGGATACAGCATACACGTTGTCGATCTGTTTCTAATAGCCAATCATTATACCTCCCTTCAAAACCGTAAAGAAATTGACTCAATGTGATTTGACCACTACAATGACTTGCGGGAGACAGCCGCTTGACGGGTAAGTGTTTTCCATCCTACCAGACGAGTCTAGAGTCAGTTAATAAACCAAAGAGGGATGGCGGGAATGCTTAGTCTAAATGAGATGCGGGAGATGCGGCCCCAGAGTTGACTTCCAGATCGCGCACAGGATAAATGGCCCATCTACCGCTAAAACACGGCGCCATACTCATGTTTCACCAAGTATGAATTGAAAATCATTCCAGATTAGTGATTTATTTCCAGAGTGTCATCCCAAGAAAACTAATCCCTCATCACCAACTTCGAAAAAAGCTGACCAGTCGGTATTTGCAATTCATCACAAGTATAAAAGCTTGGCTCGGAAAACGCAGAGCTTCCTTCAAGGTCATATCTAATTTATCTAATCCTAGACAATTTCAGCAGTCATAAAAGTCGCAAATCAGAAGTCAATTTACTGGATGTTTGCCATAATTCCTACACTTTGAAAGGCAAGTATGTTTCCTTGAATGGAAAATGCATTGCCAGGAACAAACCCAACCTGCTTGTAAGTTTCAATATTCTTGGGAGTCTCCGGCAGATTCCTGGCGTGTACTATGTCACAATAGGTCGATTCCTGAACCAAGTCTTGTCCGATGTCCAAAAGCAGCTTTGTCATGTGCGGAGCATTATTGTGCAACTGTAAACAAATAACACTCAAGGTTTTCAGTATTGATAAGCAGAGATAAAATAAGCGACCACCTTTAATGACTGGCGTTCCTTCTTCTCGGTATCATTAAGCTTCGGTCGCTCCTCGCCGAACATCCGAGTAATTACTTTCGAGAGTGGGTGATCTGGATCATGCTCAATGAGCATGTCTACCGTCTGAATAAACGGTATATAAATTACTGCGAGACACGAGCACTGTAGACTTGTGCGTTTTATGAATGCGTCCTTGATATGGATGAAGACAGCACAAAAAAGGAAAGACTGTGGCATAAAAAACCAACCAAACTAGGTGGAAATGAGATCGTGTTGGGCAGTACAAGCTGCTTGTCTAGAATCAGTTTTCGTACACTCAGCGGTTCCTTTTGCACTTGCACGTTAATTGCGCCTAATAGGGCGTCAAGGACCTTCCTATCAATATTCTTTCTGTTATCGATAGCCTGAAACAATTGCAGCGATTTGATTGCGTTTCTATGGAGAAGTAAAGAACACGTCAGAAAAAAAAAACTTACATCGGAAACATACTCTTCTAATTTGTTCAGCAAAGCTCCGGGACTGGTCAGTTCTGCCTCCTTCTCTTTGTGTTTGTCCTCCTTTTGCGATGGTTTCTCTTCGCTTTTTCCCTAAACGAACGGAGGATTGAAAAAAGAAAAGAGAACGATAATATATACACATACGTTTACCACAGCGACATCAGAGTCGTT
>KZ349647.1:20322-31172 GCA_002352805.1 Teladorsagia circumcincta | reverse complement strand
TTGTGATCTTTCTTTACACTCTTGGATATACTGAGGTGACTGTTAGAAGTATGCTGTACGCTTCCCAGTTCGAAATCGGGCCCCTCTTTGCTTTATCCGCAATTTTCTCATGCTCAGAATAGTTTTGTTTATTTTTTCCGATTACCGTGAGTCAAGTAGTTAATTCTCGCCACATTGCATTTTTACACACCCATGTCATAATTTTTCAACGTTCACTTGAAGAAATTCAAACTTCCCATTTACCTACCCATACTCGTGTTTACATTGTGAATGTGAGTGACGAAGAAGGAGAGCGCGAAGTGATAATTCTTATGCGAGTGTAGCTGTCAATGCACTTATTTGTCGCGTTCTCCTAACTTTTGCCAACCTTCCATTTTTTACTCTGCACTACCGAATAACGATCCAGATTGGTTGTTTCTGCAGTCCTATTTTGGACCTCTTTCGAATGTCTAGAAAAAGTGGTGGGTTGCAAAAGATACGTGACCACGAACTCCTCTCCAAGTTCTTTGCCACGAGAGGTCAGAGCACAGAAAATTGGAGAACGGCGCGTGGCTCGGCTCGAAATCCCAATAAGGAAGGCGAGAGCTCTAAAGCTAACACCGACGTGATACTCGGCGACGGACAAGCGATTGCAATCGCTTGTCCGTCGCCGAGTATGTCGTCGGTCTAAGCCTTCAAAGGAGGAGAGACACCGGAGTGAGTCAGTCAATTATAGTGTGGCAAATGTTTGAATGTGTCAAATCACAATAGTAAGCCGATGTTTGAGGGGAAAGCATCGAATTGAAGCTATTTGAAGGGCCGGTTCAAGTTGTCCGTAGACCGTTGCAAAAGGGCTAGTATGCAATCCAAATAAACAGCAAAAATGCTTTTACTTCTCACAATATGCCTATTCTTTTTTGCCTCAAAATTTTTCTTAAACCAGCCGTTCTACTTGTCATTTTTGAATCTATTTGCTACTGTGCTTAGTGTTTCATTTTCAGATTCGGAGCTCCTGACATAATTCGTTGGGTGATACATCCAGATGATTATGAACCGAGCACACAACGACCTTGGGTCAACGATCAACTCTCAAAGTCTTTGGAAAGAGCCGAAAAATACCATCAAAAAATGTACGAAGTTACAATCATCTCCTCTTTTTTCTCTGTGTAGTGTATCTCTTACACTGTGATATAATTCAGCAATATCTAGGCTCGCAGCCAAATTCTTCGAACTACGCAGATCAAAAATTCGTCGCATGCCAGACGAGAAGTGGACGTTTCTACCCGGAGATCTTGTACAGGTATTATTTCTT
Source organism: Teladorsagia circumcincta (assembly GCA_002352805.1). Taxonomy (NCBI): domain Eukaryota; kingdom Metazoa; phylum Nematoda; class Chromadorea; order Rhabditida; family Trichostrongylidae; genus Teladorsagia; species Teladorsagia circumcincta. The sequence goes on along the minus strand of KZ349647.1, from coordinate 29,881 downwards.
TTATAAATACCTTGCATAACATAAATATGAGTAATTGTTGAAATGAAGGTAAATTACTTTACTTACGCAACATAAAGGAGTACACAGCAATTTTACTCGTCAACCAATGCTTCGGTGCTTTCCTGCAAATATTCTCGTACTCCTGAGATCAAGCGGAGAAAGGCTTTCTGTTGGACATTTCTCGAATATAGGAGGGAGAGATTAGATGTTTCAATTGCATACAAAGTTCTGAAAAGAGTAACAGCTCTGGATGGTCCTAAGTTTTCACAGTTGTTGATCTTCATAGGCGGAGAACTTCGGTGAAATCTCAACTACTGTTGAACGATCTCAGGTTAAGTGACAGCTTTTCAGCAGTGTGGTTCGCCCTAGTTTTAACTTGTTATTGCGCCATACATAAACAAATAAATAAATAATGATATTCCGGTATCCATGTTTTTTTTGTTATGAATTATCGTAAGTCTTTCAAAAGTGATAACTTCAAGGTGATGGTTGGAAAGGATAAGGGACGACAGGGTACTGTAATGACAGTGTCTCGAGACACGAATGAAGTTTTTGTCGAAGGTCTACACTGTAAGCTCCAAGCCGAGATGGAGGGCGTAAAGAAGCATGGGATCGATGAAGTTTTGAAGTAGGTCCACGGTTTTTAGCCTATTTAGCCTCAAATGCGTCTTGTCAAAGATTGTCTTTGTCTGAAGCTATCTGTATGCTCTTGTTTAGCTCATGGTGGGGGAAGTGCTTCGAAATTACGGGATTTTTATTCGATCAATACAATATGGTTAAGAACTGGATGCATGATCCTTCACTTGTTGCGCTAAGTTATGTGGCACTTTTTTCAGATGGACCGAGCAGCCGCTGAGCGTCGAGAAAGAGCAGGTGAAGCTAGTGGATCCCAACGACAACGAACCTTGTGAAGCGAAGTACTCCTTTTTTTGTCTCACTTTTTTTGCATGAACGTGTGACAGTTTTGATTTACAGGTGGGTGCTGAATGACGCCGGTGATGAGTATATTCGTATCTCGCTACGATCTGGTTTTGAAATCCCAGTTCCTAGCCAGGCGAAAGTTACATATGAGTATCTATTACCAGAGAAGTACATCGGTTAGTGCTACATTCAAATCATCTAAACAGTTTGGAGTTTCGAGAAAAAGACTTTTGAGAAATGGAGGGAACCAGCAACGTCTCAAAATAGGCGCTGTTACAGTGCTGATTCTCTGTGTTTCCGCAAATTGGCGTTTTGTCGCCGTGCTGAAGACTGATTGCCTTTAATTTGAACCGCAATTTGCAATATTCTACCTTTTTTCTCCTATATTGCCCCATTTGGAGCCGACCCGTCCAATTCGTGATCGCGCCTCTTTTTCAGAAGTCGAGGAGAAGGATACACCGGCAGCCGTGGTATTGGAACGAACATATATACCAAAACTGGCTTCATTCGAGGATGAGATCTGTGAAGAAGTCGGCATCAAACCACCACCGCCGAGAAAACCAACATACTGGTACTAAGTAAAAGGAGCTTGCTAGATGTAACGGTCCATCACATGACACGTTGTTTTTGCCAACACTAACAATAAGCGCGCTCATTTATGCAGCATAATTTACATCTCTGATGCTCTTCAAGTCCTTCAAATGGAAAAACATTACCAGTTTTGAAATTTATGTGAGGTAAAGCGATAACTAGAACAACACTGTTGACTAGCGAAGTGAGTGTGATTGTCGTGCGATGGGCCACTCCCCATCTGGCCGTGTAGTAAATACAGAGTGTAGTTGAATTAGCTTTGTTTAGACGAATGGCCCTTGTAAATTCACCTCTATCATTTTTTGTTGCTTGTTGACTGTTTATGTTATTGTAAAATATTTATAAGTAAATCAGTACATATTACTATGTGCACAGAAGTTAGTGAAACATGCAAAGTAACCCCGTTTTGTTTGGCAAAAACATAAATTAATAGAGTGAAGTCGTTCTATATAGGACCAGGCGCCCTCTGTGTTGATTCGTCTTCTGCTTCCAATGCGATCAGACCATATTCATCCGCATATTGAAGTGGTTCACAAAACCTGCAAACCCATTAGCTTTAAAAACACCATTGTTTACGGATGTTTGGCGCTCGTAGGTACCCAAGCGCTCCAGTTTTGATTTTCAGAAATAAAATAAATCGGAAATCTTAGTCGTTTTCTGACTTGGCCTTTAGAGGCATCACATATTTCTGCGCCAACAACTACACGGGTGATATTAAAAATCGTTAGTTCAGCACAATGCAGGTGTTTTTTTTTACCACGTGTTTAAGAGTCGTTGTAGTATCGAAAGACTGAACGGTTCTTCGAGAAAAACTAAGCCCAGCAAATCTAGGTTCTAAAGTTGGGAGGAGGGGGAAGGAGCAGCATTTCCTGCTGTGGTGCGCGGCATGCTTGCGTCCTGTTAACCGCGAAAAGGTGTGAGCTCGCAAATTACAGCTTTTCAAGCAGGTTGGGTGAATCGCATTACCCTGTTCTAGCCTCTAAGTTGTCTACACCACCTTGGCTCATGACTTCCCGCTTCGCACTGAGGGTTGCGAACATGCCGCTCGCCGAAGAGCCCCTCCAACTAAATTAGCATCCAGCTCTGCCAACGTAGGAGCTAATTGAATAAATCAAGGAATCTCGAATTGAGCCAGAATTCAATAAATCAGTAGTTAAATAAGTCAACCGTCACGTTCTAGCTTACCTCTCGCTTTCCAGTGTGAGTATGTATTGACATAAGTTTGGCTCAGCTAGTGATAATGATATGGCTAACGAACTATGATCAGCTGTTTTACAACGTAACCGGACCTCCACATTTCTGAACATCAATAATTATCACCTATATGTACTATAGCACGGGCATTATCAATGGTCACTATAGATTGCTCACAAGGAAAGTCCCTCAGGTCGCCATGGCCATTCAAGAAGCGATGCCTACGCTAAGATGTACCTTCGAACGCTGATCTCAAACCTACCTTCCAAATCTGCTAAACACCTTTTCGAACAGAGTTATGAAGCGAGATAGCGCAGCGGTAGTGGTCGGGACTCACAGTCAAAACGTCGAAGGATCGATCCCCTATTGTGTTCACTGTTTCATTTCTTCGGGAATACAGCCGAACTGCTTTTGTTAGCCCATTTAAAGTGAATTCCTGCAGAATGCAAAACAGTATTTACGATAAGGGACCGATCCTTCGACATTTTGACTGTGACTCCCGACCACTATCGTTGCGCTATTTTGCTTTATACCTCCGTTCAGAGAATCGTTTAGCAGATTTGAAAGGTATATTTGAGATCAGCATTCAAAGGTGCATCTAGGCGTATGCATCGCTTCTTGAATGGCCATGGCGACTTGAGGGCCTTTCCTTGTCAGTTAATCACATTTACTGGCCAGGAAATTTTCTATTCTCTACACTTCAGCCACGTTAAAAAGGAGAAACTCACCTGTGGGCATTGAGTTCATGGCAAATGTCTCCTTTCACGTATAGATGAGATACTTGTGTGACTTGATTGTTATACTGAAACGAGAGTGTGAATTACTAAACCTCTTCCTTGAATCTTATACGGAATCACGGCAACTCGTTCTGCCAACCTTTTTCGGAGATCGATGAGTTTTGTCTTCATCAACCCATGCTTTGTGTACTTTCTCATCAAACGTTCCCAGCAGTATTTCCGTTCGATCTCCATTAGGCTCTTGATGGTATTGGAGTACCTAGAAGAATAAGTAACTCCACAGGAAAACCCAGGGACATAAGTAGCGAAACAACTGAAAGGGGATGGAGCTCACAGTTCTTCCATAACAGAATTCGTATCTCCACCAACCATCGCCGCCATAAATGCATTCCCTCCCAGAAAGTATGCGATTCACAGTGTCTTCAACTATCAGTCTGTTGTTTGCAAGCGTATCCACACCTTGATACCTAAAAAATAGGATAAGCTCCACGAACAATATCCTATATGTAGACTTGAAACAAGGTGCAAAAATAAACTTGCAGCAAAGCAATGAAGAGACTATAAGCAAATCCGGATGCAAGTCTACCCGAATAACTTCCATGTCTATCAACCCCCCCCCCCAAGTGTGACCAGCCTCATAAAAGGGCAAATCATGCAGTAAATGCTAGTAGTAAATTGAAAGAAACGAACAAATTTGTTTCTGGTGCGGTGTTCCTTTGATCAAGTTACAGAGAGGCATCTATCTCCACCCATGCCTCAGATGAGTCGCATTGGGAGGTGACTCTATTGAGTTTTTTTTTCGTTTTATTTCATGTATACTTATATTATGGCGTATGATTGGCTAGGCTTACTGAACCGTTCCTTTCGGGTTGAAAACTCTAAATGCCAACGACGCACCGCGAGCGCCGTTGACGTTGAAGAGTATAGAGACATAAAATACCTGTAAATTTTAGACAGTGAATCTGGGTACGGAACACTCACTTCTTTTGGCCGGCGAGCTTCAACATCTTTTCCTTATTCTCAAACTGCTGTTGCATCTGTTCAATAGCCTTCTCCACTCGTTCAATGTGCTCAATGTCGGCAGCAGGCTTCTCTGGGCCAAGAGAGTATTCCTAAAAGGGTTTCGTGGTGAACGTAAGCGACAGTGTACTTTAAAGCGATGTGTTGATCGCAATAGTGGGACTAAGCGAATGGCCGTAGCAATTGCAACATATCGGGGTCAAGTTGCACTGGGGGTTAAATTATAAAATTCACATTCCATATGTGTTCCAGGGCGAAATTAATCGACTACAGAGGAATAGAGTGAGTGGTAACGTTTCCGAGGAATCCGATTAATTTCATTATTTTCGAAAAGTTACAGCTCATATAGCTTTTGACAAGATCGGAAGTAGGAGGATGCATGAAAGTAAGAAGTACAACGTAGGCGGGGTTTGCGACAAAAACTTTCTTTACACCCACTACATTTGAAATGAAACTATAACTTTCCGCCAGTGAAAGTAGTCTTTAAGATAGGATCGAAGCACAACTTGTTCGATTTCGAACACAGAACTATCAACTTTGTCCGTCGTCATTATTTGACATGTGAGGAGTGATTTGGAGGCTGACGCACACAACAGGCTTTCCGTCGGGATTCCTCAAGGAACTCGCATGAATAAGCAATGATCGCTAGTGAGTGACGTCAACATCAAAATTGCATTTCCGCAAGTGCAAAGGGAGCTCTGCGTCGTTTTAGAAAGGAAGGGGAGAAGCCGTTAAAATCTCCTCTCATGTTCTACCCCACATCAAGGGATGAAAAAGTAGGCTTGCCATCTTTACACCTACATAACATATCGCATAGACAGGCGAACACATCATCACTTCGAGACAGTTACCACGAGGTACCCCCTCACCAATAACTAAGGTAGTGCCCTGGTCAGGTCGCTATTACTGTACCCTAAATTCATGTCGAACCAAACTTGGAGAATCAACAAAGAGGACTACTTATGGAAGAAGAAACATGATTCACCACTGTGAAAAGTGCTTGTCCTAAGACTTGTGAAAAAAACACATCAAACTGACCATAAAAAAACATCAAACAAAACAATCAAAAACAAATCAAACTGACCCTTTTGAAAGTGTTTTCATGATAATCTTCCATAGCTAGCAGAGAAGTTGGCTTCGCGTGTTCAGTATCATGCGTACTGTAGCAGACGATTTCCTGATTCTCCTTCACCTTGCGTTTATAGCTGGGATGAGAACAGAGCGCATAGGTTAATACAATCACTTCGTAGTTACATGACGAGACTTCGCTCAACGAGTGAATCTGGTTACGTGCGCTCTGAAAGAAACTCCATACTCCTTGAATTAAAATAATCAAAATCGCAACCTTAATTCGTTTTTGATTGTTAGCTGTTATTTTGGTCGCAGTTCGCCAAGCAAAGATTACCACAAGCATGCCGAGTCCGCACCTCTCGCCTTTGATGAAAGTTGTGCAATTGACAACTTCAGCGGTCATCGCTTACCGAAACTAGGTTGGGTTGAAGCGGTGCCCCGATGGTGACAACGCTTACCGACTGCTCCGAAAAAAAGTGAAACGTGCGAGTTCAGTTTTCCCTTGAGGCGAAAGTTGTACCAATAAGGAATGTGTTAGACTTCGCGATTGCAGTCGCAGAGTCGGACACCCCCTAACCCAGCATCCTTGTTATCGCAATCGACCAAAGAACAAAGAACAGTATTGGTAAAAATGCAGTAAAGTTCATGGATCCCAGCCGGTAACTAAACACAACCGGGATGGACCACAGGAAAGCACTCGGGAGCCGCATGGCTCAGCATCAGCTCAGGCGACGAAACCAGCATTTTTTTTTGCAAATCACGGATTATTTCTCATTCAATCTGATGTGGCTATTGAAATCTCAGGGCTACGTTATGGTAATGCAATGCATTGATGGTCCATGAAATGAATGGTAAGTTAAGATAAGATAACTCACAAGGGAAGGTCATCAGGCCGGTCCTGCCATTTGTAATGAACTGCATGCGGCTGCACTCGCCTCGAAACGCTGAGCTCAAAACTGCCTTCACTATCTGCTAAAAGGTTTCTCGAACAGAGTTATAAAGCAAGGAAGTGCAGCGGTAAGGCCCTGTATTGCAGGCAAGAGGTTGTGGGAACTGCTCGCAAACTCTTCATACGGGCAGATAATGGCAAGTGTTGATAAATTAACGAATTTAGAAGCTTTTCTGTCACATTGACATTAAAAAAACGGGCAGGCTCTACGAGACACCGTTCCCACCACCGCTTGCTGCGAGACCGAGGCGCTACCGCTGCGCTTTCTTGCTTTATAACTCCGTTCATAGAACCGTTTAGCAGATAGTGAAGGTAGTTTTGAGCTCAGCGTCTCGAGGCGAATGCAACGGTATACAGTTCATTACGAATGGCCGGACCGACCTGATGACCTTCCCTGGTCAGCAAACTCATCTATCCATTGACATTACACAAAAAATTGTTTCAGAAACATTTACATAAGTCTCACTTCAACGCATATGTACATAACAGTTGTGGTTCTTGGCTTTCCTGTAATATCACAAGTAGTTCCTTGGCTGTATAATACAGGATAATACGCATATTCTTCCCCATCTATGACCCTTTTCGGAGGATTATCATGATTGACAGGAGCACTCTAAAATACGGATTTTTCCTTGGAACAGTGAGCGGTTGCTTTCCTAAAGACACAAAACGCTAGGAAAAAAAGGAAATGTATAATACTTACCAAGGTTGAGTAGTCAACATGAAGGTTGCCAAGGTAGTATTCTGCGGTTCGGCCAACTCCCCGAATGTCTTTCTCCTCATGATACTGTACAATATAACGCCCATGACACAACTCGTAAGTCCAGTAAGGTTCAACACGATAAGAACATAGTTTCTCTTTGTAGAATGGAGCAATCAGCTCCGCTGGTGACAAACCCGTATAAGCAGATACATCTTGCTCGAGCTATAAACGAAACATTGAGAGAAAGAGTAATACCGCACCTAAAAGACCAACCACGCTTTTTACACCACATATGCGGTTTCCATACATGGTCAGGCTTGTCTCAACACATTGACGAAGCGCTGCAACTTTGTGTGGCACCATTTGCAGGCCAGGTTGGGCACTGTGGCAACTATGCACTTTTTTGCACATGCCCAACTTATTCCCAAGTTTTTTGTTTTCATTCTATGGGTCATACACGGACGTAATATAAACGGCGTGGGTGACAGAATGGCCAAACTTGCTTGAGTTTGGCAAAGGTTTCCCAGGCCATGCAAAAAAGTCACTTTAATTCAATCCACACAAAAGAAACGTAGAAAAAAAAGAGTATTAGAGGTTAATAAAAAGCTATTCGGATAGTAAGTTACCACTGAAACAACCATGTTTAAAGTAATTCTGAAACCACCACAGCGAAAGTGGGTAACGTCATGGTAAGCGACCGCCTTGCAGTTTCGGTGTGGAGTAGAAACGCATGATTGTGCGTTCGCATGACTGATACGTATCTACTTCACGCAAAGTCGTAAAGTATGACCAGGGTGTGGGCCGCCAACGGGCAGGTGCAGCAAGGCTGGCCGGGGATGGGTCACCAAAACTCCGCATATCAGGATCATTGGTGGGCCTAGGGTTCCCAAAGCGGAAAAGGCTTCTGCCTTCGCGCTGCGAAAAGCAAAAAAGTCGCCTTCTGCCTCAGTGACCGACACCCATGTGACCGCCCACCTTCCCTTATGAAAACGGAATCCGAGGAGGATCTCATCCAGTAACGGAGGGCATGTGATGCGATAGTTGTTTTCGTCTACAGAAGTTCCAATTCTGCAGGGATGGAAATTCTCGGGGTGAATGAACCATCTCGCTTCCGTTTTCCATCCAACCAGGAGCTTCCTCCCCTACGAATGCATCATTTTAAGCGCATTTTAAGCGACATGAACTGCCACACTACACCACCTCTTTATTGTACGGTAGGGACTACTTGAATTTTCGTCTAGGTCCTGCCACGAATGGAGGAGGGCGCTGACGATTAGAGGGCGAGTGAAGTACTGGGGCCGTATGCTGAAGGTTGGGAGTCCCAGAAGAGTTTCGTCGCACCCACCAGTCACTGGCCAGTCCTTTAATTTTGTGGCTCTATATTCTTCCTGTATATTACTATCACTCTTCTTGTATGTGTATCGGATCAGTATGGCACTATGTACGTGAATTGATCTGTAATCCAAAACAGTGAAAGGAAGAATAAAGACCCAAAAAATTAAAGGATTGGCCAGTAACCAGAGAGTCCTGCGACGAAACTCTGCTGGGACTCCCAACCAGGGTCAAGCGTGCGTTGAGGAATCCTCGACAGTACGACAGGGGGGGGTCGTATTCGGTCCGTTGGTAGGATAAGAGGAGAAGGATCACCACTGTCGAAGGGCTCCAAAAACACAAATGTAGAGAAGTGATCGATGTGCCAGCCGCAAGCGTGCGAGCCAGCATTTCCAATCACAATGTTATTCCGCTCACACAAAATTGTCATGGTTCAAGTAATTTGTAATTTCAATTTGTAATTTCACGCTACGTCAGTGGTTTATTAACACAAAGTTGAAGAATTCGAAACTTACACCTCCGACAAATATTTTATCTTACAAATGAGACACGGATATGAAGGGATGTGAAGAACACGGCGCATCCCTGCGCGGACCCAATAAGTAGCGCACGCTTCAACTACGCCCCCCTGAAGGAAAATATCGATTCAGGAAGAAAACTAAAGGTTCCGAAAGGTTTTGTGTAAAATGGCAGGGAGAGATCCACTGTTCAACATGAAATGCAGTCCTCGGCGTTAAATTCGAATGCACATAATCGTTAAAGTTGGAAAATGCTATCAGAAAATGCTATAAATATTCAGTTTTATACTTGTTGTGAAGACAAAAGCTCATGGATTACGAGATTGTGCCCACTTGTGTTCCAGCTCGCCCCGAAAGGAGCTGTAGTTGTTAAAAGGAACTCAACGCAACGAAAAAGTACACTTCGGGGTACTCGGGCAAAAATCCTCGACGTGGTCATTTTTTAATTACTGCACGTACTGAGCTGCTTTAGTGACCAATGAATAGAGCAAATCTTCTAGTTTATGCTGACGTATTTACTTTT
>KZ349646.1:10859-23952 GCA_002352805.1 Teladorsagia circumcincta | reverse complement strand
CCAGAGCATTCAACTTTCAAAGCCCTCATGACACTGTTGCTTTAAATGAGTTAATCTCACTATACGCTCTTCAGTCCATGAGGAGAATAAATGTTTGCGGGTAGAAAGGGCTTCAAAAAACAAAGTTTGCATGATATATCAGCTTTCAAACTAGCTTTTACAGTGAATTATGGAAAGCTATTTTTGTACATCTGTAGTTTGACCACCAAATCATCGATTCTTCAGGTATCTTCGATCCGATGGTGGAAATTTGCCAATGAACATGCCAGTTTACTGGCAGCCCGATGGAGCAGGTCCCTACGAAGCAGTTTCACTTGGAAGACTACTCTTGTAAAGCAGCGCCACAGCATACTTACCGAACTTCCAGCACTGCATCGCTGAGCAGTCTTACACACAATTGTATATAACTTTCTCAAATTCATTGTTGAATAGTACAGACACTGCCTACTTCGCCTTCGTCCCTTCCTTCTAATAAGCTTTATTCATTTTCAACATCATGCCTCCACGACTTGCTAGACGATTCAAGCCCAGACCAAAAACATTGCACAGTCAGCGTATTGCTCATTGCATTTTGATCGGCTAGACTTTTAGGCGATTGGAGCTAGTCCTCTAAAAAGCATAGCTCCCTATAAACAATGAGATGAAAATTGAAAATGAAAAAGTTTCCAAACTTTTGACCGCAATTGTGTGCACCCACATTTTCCATTCATTACAGAGAGATTGAAGTGGTTTCTGAGTTTCTTTCAGCAGTTCGGACTAGGATATGTAAAGCCGTCCCGTTGATTTAGCATTTTCTTCTCGAGCGCTAAGCCGAACGCTTCCACCTTCTCGCAAGCGAAATTTAGAGTAGGAAAGTCATCAATCGGTATGAACGTCTTTATTCAACTCGTAGGATTCTGTACAGCCCCATGTAGTGAGGGCCTCGAAGAAGTCAGAAGCTTGAATAGATGCGATCTTGTACTTTCCCACAATGAGGAAAAATTTGTATCTTATTCATTTCCGCACCGCTAAAACAATCTCAACTTGTATCACATATTACATTTGGGATGAGATATCGTTGTCGCTTTGCTGTGTAAGGATTAACAAAGGTCAGGTCCTCGCCATTGCTAAGCATCTTGTCGCTCAAAATTTACTTGTTGTCTATTCATTATCGTTGTACGCCTCATTACTCTATTAGGGTTTGTTGTTCAGCGGCGAGGCATCTGGCTGACGTAACTGATATCAACAAGAGGTACCATGTTAGAGCCTGTACTGTACATTGAGGCTCTCCACCTAACAAAGTAGGACATGTAAAGGACTGTGATGTATCCATTTCTTAGCATGTTTTTTTTTCGTCAGCGGACTGTGTCAGCAGACGCCCCGCCGTCGTACAACAGATTTCTTTATTATTATATGTCATGAATTTAATCTCTTTCGTTGAAATAATAAATTGTTGTACTGTGTTTGGCGATCGCACCAACAGACCCATTGCTCAAATCACTGAACACTCTAGCGTAATCGGCACACGTGACCTCCCCTTCGAAAAAGGCGAAAGTCGGTGCAGATATTGCACCACAATTGCGGCGGCCGTCGTCAAATGTAGTGCAATGCCTGCACCGACGACTTCCTCGTTTATTGAAGGGGAGGGTAAGTAGAAGCAGTGATCAAAATAACATAGATAATAGCCAGCACGTTACGTAGGCGTAGCGCACATCAAGGCAGGGGATGTCATTACAAGCGCACGCTCGAAGCTTTCTAACACATCCTAAATTCAACATGAAATTGCTTTCCGTAGGAGTATTGTCCAGTTAAACCTTAAAAAGCCCGCGTTCCCAAGAAAAGGGAGACTAATTTTCGAACTGCTGACTTTCCAGGAACGTTCAGGCACTTTTCAGAAAGTTTTAATCCTATAGTTTGTTCGTGTTCGTGTTCTGCTTTCCAAAAAGAATGACATCGAACAAAGTTATGATCGTTTGAAGGTCGAAAAGTAGCATTTGCACAAAAAAGTTCAAACGTGCTGAATTCTTATAATTAACTTTCCAACAATATTTAGCCATGATTGGAGAGGCGACAACTCGAATTTTTCAAATCAAATAACTTCGGCGGAAAAGGCTAAAGTTTAGCTCAAGAAAGGGAAAGGTGAAAATCGTAGTTTCTTAGTTAATTTTCTTGCTCCACAACTCATTCACTTTGAATTGAGAACAAATGAGGTTTACTTAGAAAGGATGACCCTCACTGATCCGAAATCCACCATCATATTCCGAACTACCTGAAATTTAACGAAGAAAAATTCGTCCAGGTTCACTATTCCCGTTCGTCGCCTGTTCACGTTCAGCAAACGCGCTCCATCGCCAAGACGCCAATGGCCACGATTCAGCACATTCAAAACGCGATGCTATCGCGTTTCTAGAGTATTTACAAGTATTACATACAGGGGGGGTGTTCTGGCGGGTTAGTGACGCTGTTTTGGCAGGTGGTTTAGTGAAGGTTGAGAGTCGACCTAATCGTCAGCTCGAGGAAGTATTTTTGAGAAAGGTTGAGAGCTCACCTTTAAGCGGAGAAATCCCATCAAACGATCCGATAGGGGTCACCGAACAAGCCCCAGCACACCCAACCCTCCCGAAGTTTCTCCGTTACTCTTTCGCTATTTTCGAGTGCTTGCTTTGCTTACGTGACCGAATGTATCAACTGTGGATCAATCGTCGGATGCTGGACCTCATCTGGATCAAGTGATGCTAGCCCGTACTTGAGAGATTTGTGGATAAAATCGACAGGTCTCAGGGGTATATCCTCCACGTGGCGGGGCAAGCGACGAGAGGTCGTGCGTTGACTAACTCCTCAATTTCTCTAACAACTGTCAGAAATTCTGGATCCTTTAGCATTTTGCTGTCTATTGCTTTATTGAAGGTACGTTCAACGGTGCCAACCAGACATTCCCATGCGCCACCCATCCATGAGGTGTATTACATTTCTATTGTATTCGTTGCTCAACGCAGAAAGACATCACGCAGCATCCGCTCAGATTCTCATTGTCAGAGTGAGGTTCGATCAGATTTTCTTTTACTCGCTGTCCCAGTTTGAAGTTCTATCCGCAGTCTGTGCGAACCAGTTTTGGAATTCCGCGTCTTGCTATGAATCTTTTGAAGTATTTGAGGAAAGCTCCCGCTGACATGTCCTCGACCACCTCGAGGTGAATGGCTCTGATCACAGGACATGTGTAGAGGCAGACGTAACCGTTCTTCTTTTGTGTCATTTGCATCGGCCCACACAATCGCATCCCACCTTCTCGAAGGGCCTTGCCAGAATTGTCCTTTCGTCAGGAATTGATGGCATTTCAGGAGAATGAAAGGTAGTCCTTGGTAATTTCGCCATATTACGCAATTTTTCGCGAATTTTTGGAAAGCACCTGATGGTCGAGGTGTCCAGAATCGTGATCTTGCTATGCACAGAACGTGATCTTTTCCATTATGCGCGATTTTGTGATGAATTTCACTCAAAATGAGCCTTTTGTGATGAATGTCACTCAAAATGAGCCGTGCTGATGCTGGGTCCTTTTCGATGTATATTGGATTTCTCGTATCATGGTGAAGAATTGAGTTGTGCAGACGTGACTGATTCCGTATGATCCCATCTTCATCACAAATAACTTCTTCTTTTTGGGATGTCCTGCAGGGAGATGAGTTTATGGACGCCTGCAAACAGCATGATTTCACTCTTTGTGAGTTATTCGCTGGTGATGGTGAACGATGGACCGAATCCACTCAGGTAGCTGTTTCATTCTTATTTCTGTCAACCTTATTCACCCAACCCCTAGACGAATGGTCTTGCATACTCTAGCTACCGTCCGAATAGACTTATCTTAATGAGAAAATCTTGACAGATGAATAAGGTTGTACTCTGTCTTCGTACTCAAAGGATGTGGTGATGCTATAGGAACTTCCTAGATCCGCAAGTGAATCTTCATCCGAGCCAGCGATCTCGGCCTTGGTAAGGATTTCAACATCACGGTAAGTGACGCGGTATCTGTTCTTGACCGAGTCACTTAGGGCCGATTAGCCACTGTAGTTCATGAACGTGCTCCGCATTAGCACCGCGTGTACCCGCGTCCGCAGGGTTTTTGTCAGTGGGAATATATCAGAATTTCAATGAGTTTCCACTGACAAGGGAAGGATGATAGGTCGAAGTGGCCGTTTGAAATGACATGATTCCACTTAATGCGTCTTTGAACGCTGATTCCAAATCTGCCTTCCAAATCTGTTGAACGATTCTCTGAGCGTTGTTATGAGGCAAAACAGCGCAACGGCAATGGGCGGGACTCACAGTGAAAATGTCGAATGATCGGTTCCTTATCGTAGTTGCTGTGTTGCTTTGTTCGGGAATTCAGTTAAACAGCTAGCGAAAGCTGTTTAGCTGTTTCTCTGAAAAATGGAGAACAGTTCACACGATAAGGGACCGATCCTACGACGTTTTGACTGTGAGTTCCGCACACTGCCGTTGCGCTGTTTTGCTTCGTAACTCCGTTCAGAGAATTGTTCAGCAGATTTGGAAGGCAATTTGAAATCAGCGTTCAAAGACGCATCAGTTGGTATACATCTCATTTTAAATGGCCACTTCGACCTACCGTCTTTCCCTTATGAGTTCGATCGATTCCCTCACCTTCATTATGCAGCATTTTTGATTTTCCACGAATGCTGGAAGCAGGGTCAACCGTCCGTTGGACAAAGTCCAACGAGGGGGGTCGTATTTGGCCTACTGAAAAGGCAGGGGGTCGTATTCGCAAAGTTCAGCGTCGCAATACGTTGGCAAGACATTCGAGTTTCTTCAACTACTATCCACAAACGATTGCATAGCGCACCTCAAAGCAGACGAGTTCACTGCGGAAGTGTCCATGATTGACCGTCTAGCCACGCAAATATGCTCTCGAGGAGATCCAGTGTTTTCAAAGTGGACCTAAGTCACTAAAGAACACTGACCACTAATTGATTACTAAGGGCTTGTAAGAAAACTTTTTGAAAAAATATTCAATTGTAAGTGACTTCCCAAAAAGAGTTCAATATCCATCATGAAGCACAAAGCTTGTGCAGTGTAATGTTATCATTATTCCCCATAGAATCGAATTTGAAGGGAACTGTAATTGTTTGAGTGTTGAAAACACGTGTTTTCAGAGAAGTTGCTCCGAAAATCAATGAAAAAAATTGTCCAACGAGGCGATTTTTTGAACAACGCATTTTGGAAGCAAAATAAAATATCTATTAGAAAGCGCTAACCTTCTGTTTTCTTACAGGGAAAAAAGAATTGCAGAAAGTTTACTATGAAGAAAGTTATAAGAGTTTGAAGCCAGAAAACCAGCGCTCCGCGAAAAATTTGTCCGCGATACACCCAAAATCGTCCAACGCGAAGATTGTTTGACTCCGTCAATTCTGAAAAGAGTTCAGGTATTTGGTAAAAAGCTCTAATCTTCTAGTTTATCTCACGGGGAAAATAATTGCCAAATGTTCACTCTGAAGAAAGCTATAGCCTTTGAAACCAAAAAACCGGTTCTGGAAAAGAAATTGTCCAAAGGGGCAGTTTCTTGAAGAAAACAGACTTTGCGAAAGAGTATGTTTTAGAAAGAAAACGATTTGCACTCTTAAAATTTTCTAGTCACTTCCCACTATCTCTAATTTGAAGAAAATTAAATCCTTTCAAAGAAAAAAGTAGGCATTTCTGTAAATTCCGGATTTTCGACCCCATAGCTCACAGCGATTTGAAGGGAGTGCACAAATTGAAGGTTTTCCGAAATAAGGTGTCTCGTAGATTATAAATCTATTTTGAAATTTGAAAAACATTGAAAATGAACTGAGTTACAATCTTTTGAAGTATTCCGCCTCGGCTTTTCCGCGCTGCTTCGAGGCGAAGATTGAGGCGCGCCAATGCGAACTCAATGCTCCAATGCTAAATTCGGTTGCCCGGCGGGAATGTTCAGCCCGGAGCTGATTTCTGTGATCGTAAGGTTTTTAAGTTCTTTATTGCTCAGTGATGTACCTGTGCTAGCATGTTCACAGCAGAATCGCCAATGCTGACTATTTTTTTTTGTTAGAAAAATTGATTTTATTAAAAACTGTTGTTGTTTTCGATAAAAAAAAGAAGGAAAAGAAGTAGAAAAAGTGTAAACATAGTAAAACCTAGCTATCTAATTTTGAATTTTAACACTTCATTGTTGTTGAGTACATAACTATTTACTTATGCACGTACATTTCATTGTAATTGAGTGTCACGTACAACTCAATAAAAGTGAAGACTCTGTTGCACACATTGACACAAACAATTGGTGTTGGGTGGGGGGGGGGTCGTATCGAGGCTCTCCAGAAGGGGGGGGGTCGTAAAATTTTTGAAATTTGTCCAACGTGACGGTTGACCCTGGCTGGAAGATCACCAGTATCTGTCACCCAGCATAGAGCTATCTCGCTGTCACTCAGAATATTGACGTCCTTTATTCCTTCCTTACGTTATTGGATTTCTCTCGAGATCCTGAACAAGCTTCGCAGGCTGAGGTCGTAGACTCTGCCCGGAACTTGAGGCATGCTCTGTATCAGCCCATTCATAAAATAGTTTTGGAAGTGAAAAAATGATGATATATGCTTAAAAGGTCTGGACAAGCAAATCACCCCTTTGTCGCTACACTGCCTATAGGGAAGACATACTATATAGACGCGTACACAGAGTCAAATATCATACCAGAATTGCACAATGTTCCTACTTTACATTCTTTTTTCCCTTGCAAACATAAGTTCCGCAGTGCAAAGAGATTGTGTCGAGTTGTTTTCCGTGTACAACTTATCAGACCGCTGATATGATTGTCAGCGTCGCCCTATATGTGCTTCAGAGATGCAATTGATAAGCTTTCGAAACTTTAAAATGGCTGGCATTTGTAGCACGCTTCTTCACCTTACAGGTGCAGTGGCTCTTTGGAGCAGTAACGTGAGTAGATATGTAATGTTCCACCTTTTGTGTACAGACAAGGGAAGGATGGTAGGTTGAAGTGGCCGCTTGTAATACGATGTATACCACTTGATGCGTCCTTGAACGAAAATTCCAAATCTGCCTTCCGGTTCTGCTGAACGATTCTCTGGACAGAGTCATGAAGCAATAACGGCAGTGGCCGGGACTTGTAGTCGAAATGTCGTAGGATCGGTCCCTTATTGTGCTCACTCTTTTTGAATCCTTAGGGGAACAGCTAAATGCTTTCGCTATCCTATTCAACTGAATTCCTGAAGAAAGCAACACAGGAATTACGATAAGGGACCGATCTTTCGACATTTTCAGTGTAAGCCTTGACCACTACCGTTACGCTGTTTTGCTTTACAACTCCGTTTATAGATCGTTTACCAGATTAGGAATGGCAGATTTTCACTTAGCGTTTAGAGACGCACCAGGTCATATACATCGTATTTCAAACGGCCACTTCGACCTACCATCCTTCCCTTGTGAAGAGACACTCACACCTACCCACTGATAATCCAGAGTCAACACCAGCACTGTTCTACCAGCTGATATAATGGAGCACTCCGGATTTTCGAATGCGTCAATGAAACGCTCTCATTCACTTACAGAAACCTCGAAATGGCCTGCATCCTTTTGTCCTGTTCGGCAGAAGCTTAGGGTGGGGCGTGCGGCTACCACAGCATGACATTTCAGTTTTCATCCTTTTTGGGCAATGATAGCCCTTCTTGAATGCTAAAGAAGGCCTCTTGAGGGAAGGGGGAGCTCTCCTGCGCGCAAAGAGAAGGTAAGGCAGAAAAAAGCCTCTATATCCGAGTTAAATAGTTAAAAACTGCTTTAGCGAAGAAGAATTTATTTAAAAGAGGACGTCGATTACGGCGCAAGTGGTGCAAATGCATCCAGCAGGAGCACCTAATGAGCTGGTTTGCTTTTCTCGACGGATACTATTGTTGCATTAGATATTGTTATCGCTTTGTCGTCGATTTCACTGTATTGTTTTTAATCGCGGATAAAGTTGCATTGACGCACTCGTTGTTTTGTGTATCTAAAACAACCGTCCATAACGGTCGAATCCTTGGAAGGAACTTTGACTAATCAGTACAACTTACCTTCTGTTGTTTTGGCCGATGCACCAAATTGACTCAGCCGTTTGATGGTATCCTTTGTTTTCCAATCTCACATATTGTTACACCGACACTTATATAGGCTTCTTGCGAACAGAAACTTCACATATGACAGTCGGCAAATGTTAATCGAACATATGCAGAAACATACAAATGGAATACGATCTGCAATGCAAAATGGAAGAAAGTCGTGGTATACAACGACAACATATTTCGAAAGTGCACCTAATTGAACTGGAAGCAATGTGGCAACGGTTTAAAAGACGCATGGTAGGCCCGATATGAGTATATGACGATCAATTCAATCAAACAATTACGAGAGGAACGTCATAAAGGATCAAAGGGTTGCCACAAAGTGGCGGAGTTGTTGAAGATTGTGGGACCGATGACCGGGAGTGTCGTGGAGTTGAGTGTGGGTCTTGGAGGATGGTCCCTATGCGTGATTGTGAAGACGCCGAGAGCCATATGTGGGGCGTTACACCGCTAAGTAAAGGAGAGCGTGTTGAGGTTGATGAACGGGTCCTGGAACATAGGGGGTCCGTCTGAAATATGGCAACATGCTTGAAGAGGAGATCGGAGAAAGCGACTGGCTGCTCATGGACGCCAGTGAAGGAAAGGAGACCAATGGATATCTACACTGAAATAGAAGGTTGGTGGATCAACTGGGCAAAGCACACGAAGGTAGGATTTATCATTAAAATGCAGCATCCGTGGATGAGAACAGCTTGGCACAGTTGGAAAGGTTCAAAACGGAAAAGGACGTGAGTCTGTAACGGCTGGAGAGCAACTGGGACGCCACCTGAAATGTATTTCAAATGACTATCGAGCCGCGATCAAGCAGGTGATAATAAAAAATGGGCGGCGGCTCACACGCTGCTACGAAAAACCCCTGTGGCATGTGCTGCGGAGACAAGTAGAAATGGTGCCACTTGAAGGATGGGAGACGCTAGAGCACGAAGGCTTGGCAGGATGTCCTGAGATCAAACCGATTCGATTGGGTGCAAGAACAGAATGTGTGAATGCGATACTAGGAAATCCATCAGGGCCACTAGATGAAATGGTGTAAATTCTTGTGTGAGATATGCCGTTGGTGGGTGGCGGTGTAAGCGGCATGGAAGGCAACATGCGGAACCCACTCCTCGCCGAGCTGTTGCACATATACAATTGGATCAAGCCGAAGATAACAGCTTGGCACAGCCACGACTCCGGAAGCTATAGACAGAAGCCCATACTAATATGTATATACGTAGCACCAGTGGAGAACCATTAGAAACACCGACGACTGCGCGAAGTTTTCCGCGCTATGCGAGACTCTTGCGGAAAACACACGGAACCATACGCATGCAGACACCTGGGGAGTTGGAAAAGCATGCAAAGGAGAGTAACCCGCAGGTTGCTATGGGGCTTAAGAAGTAAGTGATCATATATCGCGGGCAAAAGTATAAGCCAAAGAACACCGGTGAATATATACAAAAGCGTGGGCCTGATGGGGAGCGTATCTGGCTGGTACGAGTCATGGAACATTTGTGGAAATTGCACACTGGGACATCAGACCACTGTATATGTATACAACTCTGTTGCAAAGAGAGAACGCCGTAAAGAACGCGCGGAGAACGAGAGATAGGCCATCAAGCCTGATATGGTATCTCGATGCCACTGCTCGCCTAGCAGAGCAGATGATTTGTGGTGACATCGTGAATGCCTTGAAAACTTTGCTTGAGAGTGTATGCGGTATACCTACCACCGAGTATGGAGACATGATAGCGGAGGCTATGAAGGGGAAGAGAGAGGCGAATGAATGGATGACATCGCTGGCTGAGATAGCAAAGTGTCACTCGAGAATTGCGCATGCAGTGTGAGATGATATTACAACTGATGAACTCTGACGGAAGCGAAAATATTTTCTAAATTTATGCAGGGTGCCCGCATATCCAGTCGTGATGGTGGCGAGAAAAGAGTCCGCGGGTGAAGGCGTAGAAACGGAACTCGTTCAGTCTCGCGGTAAGTGGCCAGTGGGAAAGTAGATACATACGCACCCAGTACCCTAATAAATATTTGTTAATTCCACACCACCTTAGAGGGCGGAAAATTTTCCGTCGAGAACGTGTATGAACGTGTGAAGGAAAGACTTGGGGGAAACGTGGCGACGTCTCCATGTTGGTAAGCGGTGACGATAGTGTGCTCTTTGCGGAAGAAATCATAGGGAGGTGAGTGGCAAGCAATCTAGATTTCACGAGGAAAGGAAAGCATCCCTCTGAACCTAGTGAAAGCTTGTGGGACACACACACTATCCACACTGGTACGAACCCGTGGTTCTTGTGTGTGTGGACAGTGAGCATAAAAAATACATGCTCACGCGTTCCTGCGCAGATTTTCGGGAAGCTGAACGTCGTGTGGTCATATGCCAGTGAAGAAACGGCAGAAGCATGAGTACGGATGAGATCAATAGACTGTACACACACCTTCGAGATGTTGTCGTGGTGGTGCAGGTGTTGCTTACGTAAACACCAGACAACCTGCGATTTGAATCGAATGATCGTGGCCCCGTATGAAGGTCCACTCCGATGTGCGAATAACGGTGTGCGAAAGAATACATAGGTCATTTGAAACCGGATACTAGACAAGAAAGGCTTTTCACTTCAATTTCAGTATTTGCGTTGCTATCGCCAGCATCAAACACTTTCGACCGCTACTCTTCCGCGTTTTTTCGAATGTATGGCGAATTTTTAAAGAAAAATGATGACGAGTGCTGGGTATTTCCTTTAGCATCGATTATCGTTCGACCGCTCAATTCTCCTGACATTCGACTCATGGCGATTGTTTAAAGACACCAGACTAGCTGTGCACTCCAGCGGGCGAATCAAACGGTGAGTTTCGACGGTAAGGGTACCCTATGAAAGGGACAGCTAAAGCATTGCCCTAGCAACTTACTGTTGGTTTCCAGCGGCCTGACCTTATGATTCATAAGCTGTCCAGTGTCACCGAAGCCTAGCGTGCCACGCGCGCGGTAGCGGGCGGAGCTAAATTGGTAATATGTAATCGCAGCAATGTCGTATAACGAATTCAACTATTTCTGCCTTGGAGTTAATAAACCGTCAGCGTGAATTCGTGTGATCGCACTCATAATTCGCAGTCGAGAACCAAATTCATAAGTGGATCGCCTGACATGTTTGACACAAACCAATTCTAGAGCCGAAATGAAGTGAAGTAATTGGTACACAGGTCATGATTGACAACCTGGAACTTTAAATTTATTAATTGTATATTGTTCTAATCGTGATCTGCATCTGATAGGTTTTTTTTCATGTCATCTTGCCAATTTACTGTCCTTTCACTTTGCTGTAGAACTTGTAGGAGTCGTCCTTGCCTTCGCAACTGAAATGGAACTTTAATCTTTTAGTTGGAAAGAAACTTATGTTTTACTCCTTCCACACGATATTTTTTGATACCCTGAAATTGTGGTCATACAGCAATGCGAAGCTCTTCGAAAAAATCGAATTAAGCGTGCAAACACTCGGACACATTCGAATGGCTGATAGGTAAGGGCAGTGCAATTATTCCACACTTCTTCTCATGAAGAAGATTTAAAAAAAAACTGGTTGATGATATATTGAATCTCCGAAATTATGTATGATCAGCTCAAAACGTTCCACTAATCCTTCACATTTGAAATCATTCCTTCTATATCAAAAATGGCTAAGTTGGTTGGTTTGCCGCATTGTGCGTCTGTACGCATGCATGTATGTACGTACAGTAGCGGTCAAAAGTTTGGAAACGTTTTTATTTTGACCTGGCGCGGCCAATAAACCACGAAATTGGCTTAAATTCACATATGATATGCAAAATCTAACGAAAAATACGATGTGCATCATACCTTTTCAATAGCGGGAACCATAATCGAAAAATACAATTTTTCCAAAGAAATGGCGCGTCAAAAGTTTGGAAACTTTATGTTTTTCTCGTTATAGTAATTTCTCCTCCTCAATTTTTGCACGTTTTTGTTAATTTTAGTATTATTATTGATAATTATGTAATTTTCGAATGAGTTCATGTAAGATGTAAACATTATCCATAGAGGAAGGGTTTTTCAATACCCTAGAGTTTCAAGTACAGAAATAAGTTGTTTCTCAGTAGTTCAACCTCTACGGAAGCGCTGATATAAAAATTTTCTAGAACTATCAAACTCAAAAAATCAGATATATACGTAATCTTCACAAGAGACAGCCTTACAAAAAAACTGGCTTCATTTAAAAGTCTCGAAGAGGGGTCGGCTGGTATCGTCCCCCAACATCTTCAACCATGAATGGCTTTTTTAGGCGTCCTTAATAATCGAATCAGATTCGGACTGCTATTCAACATCGACGGTGACGTAGCGAATATCACGGGAAATTTTCCAACAAGAAGCCTTTGTTAAGCTCTGAAATACTGAGGGCCCAACCAGTTTTGCGAGTTAACGGCTGGCCTGGATTAATGTCAAGAGGTTGAAAATTGTGCTCAACGACGAACCAAATTCCTATGCATGTCGCAAATTTCTGAGAAATGGATTTGTGAAGTTCGGGAAGCGTTCTGTCAACAGGAAACCTAATTTCAGGTATGAGGTTCCAACAGTCAGAAAGAGTGGATGTCCTGTCATGGGGAAGGTTGTGTTAGACCATTCGGCGACTTCCCACTTCTCAGTATACAGCAAAATGTGGGCCGGGCTAAGTATGAGGGTAGTCTGAAGAATACAGTTCTCAACTTTGGTTGCCAGAACTAGCCCAAAAGAAAGGATTTTCTATCACGACAATGATACAATGGTAGGCCGACGTCCCCCTAGCCGGCATCCTAAACCGAGAAAAAAATGCTGTTAGTAAGCGATCGAACCTAGAAGTGCACTCTATCTGAGTAGTACACTTCAGAGAAGAGCTAGCATGACGTAAAATACACATCCTAGGGGGAAATTCCACCAAAAATTCATTTAGGAGACTGAAGTTAAAGATTCTTTTTGAAAATTTAGAAATGTTCTTCTA